>JAAGKR010008851.1:6632-25141 GCA_011419295.1 Clarias macrocephalus | reverse complement strand
TGTGTTGTGTGTGGGAGGAGGAGTGTTACTGTGTAAAATGAGGCGAGGGAAGGGGCTAATTCCACACACACACACACACACACACACACACACACACACACACACACACACACACACACACACACACACACAGACACACACACACGGCGCCTGCGCGCACCAACGGAAACACTTATCTGTCAGGATTTATTTGTAGTTTTTTTTTTTAAGGTAAAGTGCAGATTCATTTGTTTTATTTTCATTTTATAGATTGTATTAATTATTTTTATGTATTTATTTTTTGGGGCTGTGGAACAAATAATTTGAGTTTTCATTATTTCTTAAAGGAAATGACTTGGTTCACAAGTGTTTTGGAACACAAGCTCACTTCCTGAATGAATTATGCTCTTAATCCAAGGTTCCACTGTATCTTATTTGACCCAATATGAGCAACCCAACAATGTGTTTACAGAAACAACAGCATTTTTTGAGTGTATTTTTTGAGTTATTCTAATGTTCTATTTTGAAAGTCTAATTTTCCAGTTATTTCTATATCTAAAGTTTGATGTCTTTGAACATACAGTAACATTTTTTTTAAAATAATAACAATAAACAGATACAAACAGAGTTAGGCATTCTTCCTACGTTCTTTTTTACTCGGGTGTGGAAATTACCATCACTGTAGTATTTCTTCTATAGAATATATTGTCTAATTGCATGAATGACTTTGAAATGGGATTGATTTATTTTGGCCGCTGTTGTTTTGCGGTGGCGGTGATCACGGCGGTAATAGGCACTTTGGTTGACGACTTACTGTAGTGTGTTTCTTGTTGGTTGCTATGGAAAGTCAGTTGGTCCATAGTATGCTAAGTGATTTATAAACCCCCCAGCACACATATATATTCTGGTTACGATAAACCTTTATCAACTTGTGGTGAGCACCTACATGTCCTATTGTTCCTTGCTCACTCAGTAGAAAGGCGACCTCCCCTTCTGCAGGTGCCCCTAGCAGGAAGTGACAAGAGACGGCGTCAAAGACTTGACATGGTACACACACACACACACACACACACACACACACACACACACACACACACACACACACACACACACACACACACTAAACTCTGAGAGTATATATGCTACCAAACAGGAAACCCACATTGAGGTCTTGCAGCGCAATATACACGCACACGCACACACACACACACACACACACACACACACACACACACACACACACACACATAGCTCATTAATTTACTCTGAAGTATGTGTTTTAACACGGCTACAGAGATCAAGGACATATACCTGTACAAAAGCTGTCAGTTAAAACCGCGACCAATGAGCTGTTAGAGAGAAACGTTCCACTGAGGTGGACCAATCAGATTAAAGAACACACGCGGACATGAAAGAGCTTCAGCAGCACGAGCCGCTCAGCACCAGTGTCTGAGATGGAGACATCAAGAGTCGCTCTCATCGCTCTCGTGTGTAAGTCACATTTCACTTTTACACACTTTCTAAACTCTTCACACTTACTGTCAGCTTGTGTAGAAGTTTGTACCCCCTCCTCAGTGTAGTGTAAAGTGTGATGTGGTGTAGGTGAGGTTGTGTAGAAGTTTGTACCCCCTCCTCAGTGTAGTGTAAAGTGTGATGTGGTGTTACAGGTGTTGTGTTCTCCAGTCAGAAGAGGATCTCTGGAGCAGAAGTGGAGATGAGAGTCAGACGGGGAGACGACGTCACTCTCTACTCCGACTGTGTTTGGAAAAGTGGATTAAATCCAGTGTGGTTTAGAAACTGTTCACATCAGAATTGTTCTAGTGTCATATCGGCTTCAGATATTATTCGTGGTGATTTCCCACGTTACTTGTTTGTGTGGAATCCCTGTAATAGCGCACATGATCTGCTGATTAAGAACGTCACAGAATCAGATATGGGCCTGTACTACTGCGGTATACATGAGAAAAATTTTGCAAAAAATGACCAATTGTACTCTGATGTGTATCATTATGGAAGCAGATTGACTCGGCTCTCTTTACATAGTAAGTTTGTCACATAATTCTTTTATTTTGTACATTTTGGTCAAAAACCTAATTGCTTTGGATTTTTGGGGGGATTTTTAAATACAGGTGTGTCACAATTCTTCCTCTAACCCCATTCTACTAAAAGGCGAATTAGCTACATCTGATGTTTCCCGATTATTTTAAACTCTTTCAGTCTCTACCAGTTTGGTTAATTTGTGAAGTGTCATAATCCCCCCAAATCACCACCACCGTCGCAGAGAAAATATATTTCTCTATATATTACTTGTCATATATACATATATCCTCATATTCACAATAAAAAGAATAATATATTTTATTAATATATTACAATATATTGAAAAATACATAAGAAATTGCCGCTTTTAATATATTAAAAAAATTTTTAATACATATTCAAATGTTTATATTTATGTATGTAATTTTATATTCAACAATATACTTTATAATATATTGAATTTGATTGATTATATCTTTTTTTTTCTTTTTCTTTTTTCCAATATGCTTATATGTTAATGTAGTTCGAAGAAAATAGACTTTATAGGCATTAATCAGAGGACAACGACAAAGTAAAAGTGGGTGTATAATTCTTAAACATGCATAGTTTCAATAATGTCTTAATAGAACAAATATAAGTATAATGCTTTTTGTCTTCGTTGCAATATAAATATCCATACAGTACATGGTCCATTTATATATTTAGAAAAGTATTATTTAATATGTTGCATAATATTTTACAACATATTGCCACATATTATTTTTCCACCACATCTAGCCGTTAACAATTATAAGGACATGAAAACGACTTTACAGCGCATTTTTAAATGAGTAATAAGAACATGTTGGCATAATGTTTCAATACCCAGCCGTTAAGGAATTTAACAATGATAATGACACTACCGTTGTGTAGAGAAATGAAAACAACACTACTGTCTATTACAGACTATTACGGAGGTGTTAAACATATGATAATGAGCTCATTATACTATGCTGTGTTTTTCTATTTGTTTTTGTTGTTTTTTTTGTGATCTGAGTATGTCATGACTGAAATAAAGCTGCTCACATCGCGCACACTTTCACTGTGCAAAAGGCAGCGTTCATTTAGTGAGTATATATTTCAGTTTAGTTAAACTAAAACGGCCAAACAATGTTTTTTTCTGGGCTACTGGTATTGATTTTACATTTAATCTGCTTTGCAAGTGTTTCCGCTCTTCATATGTATCTGTTTATATCACCTTTTACACAGGGAAAGTGCATGCGATGTGAGCAGCTTTATCTCAATCACAAATTCACAACCACATTCCAGCCATTTGTCATAAAATAATTATTCAATGCTGGACGCAAACAGCACAAAAGCATTATGATATTGTATCAGGCTTTTTTTAAATATTTGAATCATTTTATTTACAAAAACAAATAATAAAAAAAATTATATTAACACACATTTACAGCTGTGTAAACACATAATTCACATGCAAAGCTGCACATGATTACAGCTGTGAGAAATAATGCAGTTTTATCAAAGGAGGGAAATTAAATGTCAGTATTTACAGTAACATTAACAATCTTTTTGCATTGAGTTTAATCATGTGGCGCTTTTAATATTCAGAAGACACTCAAAGGGTTTGGGATCTTTATTTTTCATTTCCTTTTCTTCTGTCTTTCTTTTTTTTCTATCAATAATGAGTAGTAGTAGTATATATTTTTAAATCTATTTATTTCTGTTGTTATTTTGTGATTCTAGCTTCAGCAGTGTTAGTGTATGACAGAGCCGTCATATATTACACATAATATTGTGTGTGTCTTGTTGGATTCTCTCTTAATCAAATGTGTTACCGCCTGAATGTTGTCATGGATATAAATAGTGATGCGCAGTTTTGTGTTTGGTTCAACTCAATGCAGATATTGTCATTTCCTCTGTCCTAATAGTTTATACAGAACCTGAGGTGTGTGGTGTGTGTGCCGGGGGGCATGTGCCCTTATTTTATACAAATTTTTTAGAAATAAAAATTAGATGGTAAATTTGTCATCAGACTTGAAATTAACAGGAATGATGAAATCACAGACATTTTAGATTTAAACATTCTTATTGTGCAACATGTAATAGTTTTCAATCATGTTTAATCTTGACTGTTTTCCATAAAATATCACTTTTTTTTTTTTTTTTTATTACTTCCATCTGCATTTATTAAGAGAATTTTGGGCTGCAGAATGCTGTACAACAGTTAAGGAGGTGATAAAAACCAATAATGACTTCATAAATGGGCATTAAATCAACAAGGAATCGATAACAGTGCAGGCATTAACGAAGCGTTATTTCGGGAGGGGACAGACAAAATTTTTGATCATGCTGTAACTTTTTTCACAATAACAGTAACGACGCTATCACAAAAGTTGCACCTGTCCACATTTGGGAGGACATTCGGCTCAGTGGAAGGGGGACTAAGATTAAAAAATATTGCTTAAAGTGTGTGTGTGTGTGTGTGTGTGTGTGTGTGTGTGCATAATTCATTATGGAAAAACATTACCTTTACTCCAGGTAAAACTGAATAATAATTATTAAATGTAATTACAGTGAAACTTTTTATTGGCTTGTAAAAAGTATGCTGGAAAAGTAAAAAAAAAATTCTACTAAAATATACTAACCAATTACTAAATGATAATATATATTTTTGTTATACTCTAAAACTGAATGCTGTGTGTTTCTCAGAAGAGTCCTGGGTTACTGTCTCTCCAAACACCTCGACCCCGTGTGTATCAGAGTGTAGTGTGAGCTGGACGCTGGTGTTCAGTGTGTGTGCTGTGTGTGTTCTCCTCTCCTCTCTCCTCTCCTCCATCTGTGTGTACTGCCTCTGCACACACACCACTAAAGGTACTCACACACTCGCTCTCACCACTAACACTAATACAGCATCAGAGTTGATTTGTGTAAAATACACATTTCTAATGTTCATGTTCTCACTATAAACATAGTGACAGAATTTTACTTTACAAGACTTTAAAGACGTCTGGACTCATGTTGAAATAAATTTCATCCACAGCAGATGTAAAAACTGATCAGGCAGGAAGTGACAAGACACGGCGTCAAAGACTTGACATGGTACACACACACACACACACACACACACACACACACACACACACACACACACACACACACACACACACACACACACACACACACACACACAACAAATGTAAATACAGCACTCTGCAAATCAGATCTACAGCCTTTTATCTTTTTACTCTCTACAGGATGAAGGAGGTGAGGTTTGTTACGCATCACTGGACGTCAAGAAGCTGAAGAAGAAAAGTAAGAAAAGAATTCAGCGTTCTGACTTCAGCACGTATTCAGAGGTCAGAACCGAGAGAGAGGGCTGAGGACGAATTATATTTTTATTTGATCATTTCATATGCTTGTTGATTTATCTTGCAAATAAATCATGATATAATTAATAATTCTGTTTAGATTGGCAAATTATTTGGATGATGTATATAAAACTTATTTAAAGTGTATTGATGGCAAAAAAGGATTAAAATTTAAAAACCACATTTTATTTGATTATGTTACACAAGTATAGTGCTTATATATATATATTCTTTTCTTTATCATTATACAGACTTTTAATATAGCGCTGCCTTCAGTACCCATGCATAGGCAGTGTGATTGTGAAATGCTGAGACTCTGAGTTTATGTTCCAGATTTACTAAGTGATAATCCTAACAGTCACATTCCTAGCCACAGTTGTATGTTTATATTGATTTATATCATGTCAGTAAACAAAAAAATAAAAACACCTTAAAGTACATCATACGCCACAAGCCCTGAGGGAAAACCTGACCTCCACAATCTAGATGTAGCAGGATGCCCTGAGAATGCAGTGGTATACCAGTATTTTGTTATTTGTTAAAACAATGCCAAGACATGTTCCAACACTGATAAGACCTGGCCCAACATGCCATGTTTTGTATCAACCATACCTTGACTTGTTCACTACTATCATAGCAATGAAATTCTCTGTTTCAGCAATTCCATTATTTGTCCCAGCAGAGCCATGCCCTGATCACTCTGAGCCATAACCTGCCTTAATTGGGGTCAGTGAGGTGGCCTCAGACATAGCATGCCCTGTTCCAGGAATTTCATGCCCTGTCGCAGCAATTCTATGGCTTGTCCCTGCTAATCCATGCCCTGTACTGGCAATTCTAGCAATGCCAGGCCATGTCAATGACCCGAGTCATTAAATGAAATTTTATTTATATAGTGCTCTTAACAATGGTTATTGTCTCAAAGCAGCTTCACAAAATTAAAAGAAAATTATGGAAATGTGTATGAGCAAGTAAAAGTGTGTTTATACCATAATGATCAGAATGTCCCTGGTGAGCGAGCCAAGGGTGTCAGTGACGATGGCAAGGAAAAACTCCCTGAGATGGCAATAGGAAAAAAACCTTGAGAGGAACCAGACTCAACAGGAAACCCATCCTCATTTGGGTAATGATAGATAGAGATTGATCTGCAGTCATAATGTGTGTTACGAGTCTGGAAGTTCAGTTTAACAGAAGATGTCTAAGTTAACCAGGATGGCACGAGGATGAGTCAGACAGGTGCAGAGAGCAAACAGGGTCTAAAACACTGGGAGCTCATGAGCAGCGTGTGTAGCTTCAAACCCTCATGAAGCAGAATCCAGCTAGAGGTGGTCCTTCTCTGGATGCCTCAGGATGAAGGTAGATGTGGAAAAGAATTAGCGTAGCTGCCACTCATTATATTAGCAGCACTAAATGAGAGTGTGCATTTAAATGTACTGCGGTTTGAGGTTATGGGATGAATTATGTGCATGCCAGGCTAAATCTGTCTTGACTCTACTTTTAAACTGGAAGACTGTGTCTGAGCCCTGAACACTGTTAGGCTGGCTAGTTCGAAACTTAGGAGCTAAATGTGAAAATGCTCTATCCCGTTTTGTAAATTTTTATATTGTTGAAAGTACCAGAAATCAAGAGTTTTGTGATGTTAAGGAGTGTGGTGGATTGCTACATGTCAGAAGACACATGATGCTAGATACAGTAATGCTAGTTTGTAATTAATTCTAAACTGAACAGGTAGCCAGTGCAGGGATGATAATATTGGGGTTATATGATCATATTTTCTCAATCTGGTGAAAACCCTGGAGGCTGCATTTTGGACTAACTGTAGCTTGTTTATTGAGAATGCAGGATAACCACCCAGTAATGCATTACAGTAGTCCAGTCTGGAGGTCATGAATGCATGAACTCGCTTTTCTGCATCATATATGGAAAGAATGTTCCTAAGCTTAGTAATATTTCTAAGGTAGAAAAAGGCTGTTTTTATAATATTGGAAATATGATTTTCAAGGGACAAGTTACTGTCTAATATTACACGCAGGTCTTTCACTGTCGAGCTGGTAGCAATAGGTTATTCTTCTTAATGCGAGCAGCCATGTCCTGTTTCAGCAATACCTTGACATAGTCGAGCAATTTATCACTGTCCTACCAATGCTGTTGTTTTTTTATGATTTCTTATTCTGTATCAGTTATTAGCAAGTTTAGAATGTATCCAGTGCCATCTGTGGTTATGAAAGTTACTAAAATAAGCATATCTTCACTTCCCACAGTCCAGTTACAATGAAACAAAGCCTATACATTACCTCAATCAAACAGACAAACAAACAAACAAAAATTATTGTTTGCAAAATATTGATGTGTTTTATCTTACGTTCCCCAAATTATTTTCTTGCAAATATCTTCAATGTACTTATACCAGCTCTATAGGTTTATTATACAGTATGTCACAAAAGTGAGTACACCCCTCACATCTCTCCAAATATTGAGTTCTATCTTTTCATAGGACAACACTGCATAAATGACTCTTTGACACAATGAAAAGTAGTCAGTGTAAAGTTTGTATAACAGTGTAAATTTATTGTCCCCTCAAAATAACTAAAAATACAGCCAATAATAAAAAGTGAGTGAGTACACCCCTAAGTGAAAATTTACACATTGAGCACAATTAGTAATTTTCCTTCCCCTTTGTCATGTGACTCATTAGTGTAACACTGTCTCAGGTGTCACCAGATAGCAGGTGAGTTCAATTTGGTATAAAAGCTCTTCCACTCTCTCAGCCTGGCCACTGAAAGTTCAACATGGCACCTCATGGCAAACAACTCTCAGAAGACCTGAAAAAATGAATTGTTGCTTTGCATGAAGATGGCTGAAGCTATAAGATGATGGCCAACAATCTGTAACTGTGCTGCAGCACAGTGACCAAGACCATCCAGCGCTTTAAGAAGACAGGTTCTTCTCAGAACAGGCCTCGCCATGGTTAGGCCAAAAAGCTGAGTGCACGTTCTCAGTGTCAGATCCAAAAACTGACTTTGGAAAACAGACGGATGAGTGCGTCCAGCATTGCTGCAGAGATTGAAGGGATCGGAGGACAGCCTGTCAGTGCTCAGACCATACGCCGCACAATTTGCCAATAGAACCTGCACTAGAAAACTTTCAATCGCTTGAAGGGACAGATGCTTTATCATATGTGTAAACCACAAAAACCTTGAATATATCACAGTAAATCAGCAAAAAGAATGAACTCAGAAGCTCAGTGGTCACTTTTTTTCACAAGAGTTAACATTGCAATATTGTACAGGCCTGGATCAAGGAACACTAAGGCCGACGCCCTGTCCTTAATGCATGACACCCCAACCCAAGAGGAAAGGAATGAGCACATAATTCCCATTTGCCACATTGTGGGCATTTGCTGATAGGCGCTGAGGGAAAAACACCAGATATGAACCAAGACAATGAGTATAGCTCATGAGTATGGAAAATTATACCACAAATACATTGGACTGTACATAATCTTGCAACAAATCAACGACAAACCTACAAACTTGGGTTCATCATCAATGCCGCCTTGCTCCCTGCTTCCATATTTCACTGCTGAAACCATTAAGAGGGTTTGGACAAAACATATCACTCCAATACCCTACCTGATCCTCTGCAGATTAATGAAAGGCCAGAATATGGAATAAAGGACATCTTAAAATCCCGGTACCTCATTAAATAAAATACAGTACGTCATTGACTGGGAAGGCTGTGGACCAGAAGAGTGTTGAGCCAACCACCCTAACCAGCCACAACTATGCTCAAGAGGGAGACCTAAAGAAAAAGCATCTGTCAGGACGCCATCAGTGAAAATAAAGAAATAGTGAAACAGCTCACTAGTATAGTAGAAATAGACAGCAACTCCCAGCATGAGCATTTTGGTTAACTTTATGAACAGTTTGAATTAGACACACCTGTTCATTATCAACTCCAGATATAAATAGATTAAGAAGAAAAGTGTTGCGTTTGTATCTGTTGTATGTTTAGTGTATGACTTTGTAGTGTTTTCTTAATAAAAATTTTAGATTTGCCCTATTTGATGTTTGTAAATTGTTTGACCCTGGCCCATTTAGCGACTTCTGTTTATGATTACTCTCAATTGACAATGTTATTTTTTTGTAAGTAAACCACTTTATAATTGTGTCCACCATCCTATTCCTAGGATAAATGAACATCATATTCCTTCTGATATGAAAAACTAAACACATTACACTCACACTGCTCATTGCATTGCATTTTCAGCTGCTTTTGTTTTTGTGGAAGAGCAGGCATGGTGGATCCAAGTGCAGATACTTGGATACTATTGGGGTAATAGGATGTGGTAAGCGTGTCCCGAGGGGTGGCGAATTGTTGAGACAGGGCATCAAATTTAGTATACTTAGAGCCTGGGCGTTAAGACAACTTGGAATTAAATCTGGAGGAAAACAGCGACCAGCATGATTGACATGCATTCAGTTTCTTAACCAACTTGGGATATTCTAGATTTCTTTGTTCTGTCCAGACGAGAGCTGTAGTGTGATGAAACATTGATAAAAATTTGGTGACTGCCTTGATCTTAGCTGGGTCCATGTGGATTCCTGATCGGGAGATGAGGTAGACCAGAAAAGAAGTGGATTGTTGGTGAAACTGACATTTCTCCATTTTGCACATGATTTGCTGAACACCAGCTTGAGGTCATAGTATTCAACAGGGACCTGAGAAAGACAAGGGATTTTCTCTTTCTGAGGGAGGCAGAATGGAGACACGAGGACAAACATGCAGGGTTCCATTTGAGGATGCTGTTCCTAGCCCAGTCAATGTGGTGTTTGTGCTTCTTGAGCCATGGGTGACCCAAAACTTCTGGTGGCTGGTGGCTTTAGATGATCATGAGAGAGGTGGTTTCAGAAAGATTACAAGAAAGCTGTAGGGTAAGTAGATCAGAGCGATAAGTGATTGATGGAAGTTTGCTCCCATCTACTGCCTGAACAAAAAAATGGCTGAGTGAGTACGATGGGATCTTGAGACGGCTGATGGTGGATGCTATTAAGTTTTGGTCGGCTCCAAAGACTATAAGGGCTTTTATAACCTGTTACCATATGTAATTGGCTGTTTCGAGATTTGTGGTTCCCGCTCAAAAGCTACGCTCGATGCTGAGTGAAAATGCTAAGGGAACATCTCTTTGTTCTCCGGTTGTGAAGCCTGTGTATGTCAAAACCGCCAAATACTTCGGCTTATAACCTCAGTCAGGTGACGTCACCGAATAAGGTGCACCTGCAGGTTATAAATAGGAGTAACCAGAAACATCCTCAGATTTTTTTGTCTTCAGGACCGCTTTGTGTTTGCATGTGTGTGCAAGCAATAAAAAAGCAAAAGCAAAATAACAGCATTAACTCACCGATATGGTGGAGTTGGTTAAGAGATGCGTGCCTCCGTGTGCTAGATCTCTTTCGGAGGGCGATCTCCACAAATTTTGTTTTGAGTGCTTGGGGGAAGAACATGCTCGCCTCGGGCGTCAGGGAGACTGTGAGTATTGCAATCTTCTCCCTATTAAGGTGCTTTGCACGCGGCTCACTTTCTTTAAAGAGAAACCATGAGCCGCGGTGCATTCCTGGGGCTCGCGTCCTGATCTGGCAGATGTGCACGAGATGGAATTCCTCATTTCTCTTGCGCTCTCTCTGGATCAGGATGTTTTACATTCTTCTTCTCAAGCGAGCTCCGGTGTTTCTTGTGAAGGTGCGGAAGAATCTTCTTCTCTCGCTTCTATGGAAGAAGCCTCCTCACAACGCTCCTCCAGATTGGTGACCTCCATGACGAGTTAACTCTTTTATGGAGCAAGCCGTATTCATTGCGTGTTTTTGTGCCATCAACTTCGACTTATTTGAATATCGTTGATGCGAAAGCGCGCAGTTATAAGATGCCCCAGATAGAAGAGACGCTTGTGGGCTATCTCACTCCTGGGACATCATCCTCTCTGAAAAAGCCTACACTCCCCTCCAAGCCATATAGATTGACATCTGCTTTGGTGAGGAAAGCTTTTCAGGCAGCGGATCAGGCTGGTGCTTCACTGCACACCATGGCGGTTTTGCAGGCCTACCAGGCTGACCTGCTGATGGACCTGAGCACCGGCGGGGCTATTGATGAGAGGGCATTTGCAGAGCTGCGCCGAGCCACAGATCTGTCTCTCTGTGCAATCAAGCAGATGGCCCGTGCTGTTGGCCATTCTATGGCTGCCATGGTATCCACGGAGAGGCATCTGTGGCTGAACCTCACAGGCATCAAGGATAGAGATCGTGCTGTCCTCCTTGATGCCCCCGACTTGCTTGACGCTGTTAACTCCGTCGCCACTAGGTTTTGGGAGGCGAAGTTATATGAACAGGCCTTATGGAGGTTTCTTCCCTGCCGTGCTCAAGAGTAGGGATCGTCGGCCACCCAATCCCAACCAGGTCTGGCCCCTATTAGGCGTGAGATGCGGAAAGAGAGCATGACCAGCCGCGCACCCCCTAGTAAAGACTGGGGTGGGGCTCGCCGCTCTTCTCAATCTGCCTCAAAAAGACCGGACCTGAGGAGCTTCCTCTCTTCAAAGAGGAAGTCCTGAGGCTCGTGTGCCCGGGGCCATGAGGGTGTCTCCCATCAGGGAAGGGCACCTGGATTTCCTTCACAAAATAGGCCCTGCTCCCTGGCATTCCCAGGAGGCCGGTGTTGAATCCCCGCCACCACTGGTGTTTCGGAGAGTGTCGGTTTCCAATGAAATGTTGGGTGTTCGTTCATCTCCTGCCACACTTCAGGATACCAAACACCTAACACCCCTCCATCCAACTGAAGTGTCAAAACTCGTGCCCCTTTTATGGAAGCTGGCAGCATGGAAACTACTGCCAGGCATATCTCCTTTGGTACAAAGGACTGTAGCAATAGGCTACAGGATTCAGTTTGCACATCATCCTCCGCATTTCAATGGCGTGGTCTCCACTTCTGTGGAACTGGACTGAGCACATGTGCTGGCCCAGGAATTACAGGCTGCTGGGCAAAAGGGCCATAGAACATGTTCCCCTCCCAGACATAGAGTCGGGCTATTACAGTCGGTACTTTTTGGTTCCCAAGAGAGATGGGGGGTTGCGTCCGATTTTGGATCTTTGCGGCTTGAACCGCTATCTCAGGAAATTCAGATTCAAAATGTTGACTGTTAAAATAATTGTTTTTCAAATCCAGCCAGAGGATTGGTTTGTGACAATCGACCTCAAGGATGCATATTTCCGTATAGAAATATTGCCACAGCACAAGAAGTTCCTGAGGTTTACCAGTATCGGGTCCTTCCATTTGGCCTAGCTCTGTCACCCCACACACAGACAAAATTTACGACTTACAATTTACAGCTCCTTTACGACTCCAGAGCATCCGTATTTTGAATTACATAGACGACTGGCTGATTCTGGCTCAGTCTCAGGAGCTAGCACTTCGACATCGAAATGTCATCCTACCTCATCTTCATTCTTTAGGATTGAGTCTCAACGCCATGAAGAGCATTCTCTTTCCTGTTCAGAGGACAACATATTTAGGTGTCACATGGGATTCGGTCACAATATGGGCACAGCTGTCTCCTGCTCATGTCGAATCCATTCTCAACACCCTGAGGGAAATCTCTAGGCCTCATGGCAGCTGCGTCCACGGTGATACCTTTGGGCCTTCTGCACATGAGAGCGTTTTAGCTGTGGCTAAATCAAGTCAAGTCAATTTTATTTATATAGCGCTTTTAACAATTGACATTGTCGCAAAGCAGCTTTACACAAATCAAAAAAAGTAAGTTTGTATGCAATGTTAATGTGCATGAATCAAAATGATAAGATGATGAGCAAAAAAAATCAAAAAAGCAAATGATATCCCTGATGAGCAAACCAAGGGCGACGGTGGCAAGGAAAAACTCCCTGAGATGGTAATAGGAAGAAACCTTGAGAGAAACCAGACTCAAAAGGGAACCCATCCTCATCTGGGTGATAATGGATAGCAGGGATTGATCAGCATAATAATGTGTAAGACTGGAAGTTCAGTATAACAAGAGATGTGTTAAAATTTTAATTAAAAGGAGTCCAGTTTGTTCCTGGAGGCTCAGGTAGACTGTAGAAAATTCTAGTCCTGAGCTATCAAACAACTGAAGTCACAGGTCCCCAGAGAACAGCTGTCAGCATCAATCGAGGACAGGACAGTCTTCGTGGAAACCATCCCCAGCCACCACACGAATCCAGGCAGACCACATGGGGCATCCATGCGACGAGATCTCCAACCCGAAGCAGGACTCCAGGATGGGTTAGACGGGTCCAGAGGGGTCTGGATCACTGGCAACTCAGGAGCGACATGTATAGCTCGACAGAGAGACAAGGAGTGGGGAAGGAGGGAGGGAGAGAGAGAGAGAGGAGAGAGCAGAAAATAAGGAGAGATGGCAGTTAGGTATGGTCACAGTCAACATGTATAAGGTGAATGTATATTAAGTGCAAAGTGCAAGCAGGGACTCCGGCAGGACTAACTATAACAGCATAACTAAAAGGGAGAGCCAGAAGGAAACACAGACATGAGGGCACCCTGTGATGTAAAGCAACCAATCACCTCACCGTCAACAAACCTGAGTGATCAATGAGAGTGGGGAAGACAGCATCTAAACATACCAGTTCACCAGAAAACTCTACATCCATGAGTCCCCCAGATCTGCTCCTTTACCTAAGGCTAATCTATTTACAAAAATGCTTGGCTAAATAAATGGGTTTTTAGCCTAGACTTAAACACTGAGACTGTGTCTGAGTCCCGAACATTAATAGGAAGACTATTCCATAACTTTGGGACTTTGTAAGAAAAAGCTCTGCCCCCTGCTGTAGTTTTAATAATATGTGGTACTGACAGGCAGCCTGCATTCTTTGATTGAAGTAGGTGTACCGGATCGTAAGACACCATCAGTTCACTCAAATACTGTGGTGTGAGACAATTTAGTGCTTTAAATGTCAAAAGTAGTATCTTAAAATCAATGCGAAATTTCACAGGGAGCCAATGCAGTGTAGATAAGATAGGGGTGATGTGCTCGTATCTTCTGGTTTTAGTGAGGATTCTCGCTGCTGCATTCTGTACTAACTGAAGCTTGTTTATAAACCTAGTTGAAAAAACAGACAGTAAGGCATTACAGTAGTCCAACCTAGAGGTGATAAAAGCATGAACTAGTTTTTCTGCATCATTTAGTTACAATATGTTTCTTATCTTGGCAATTTTTCTAAGGTGAAAGAAAGCTATCATGGTAATATTATCTACATGTGCTTTAAATGAAAGGCTGGAATCTATAATCACACCAAGGTCTTTTACTGTTGCATGTGATGGAACAGAAAGGCCATCTAAAGTTACAGAGTGATCAGAAAGCTTACTTCTAGCTACTTGTGGTCCTATGACTAGAACTTCTGTCTTTTCAGGATTAAGCAGAAGAAAATTAATTAACATCCAATCTCTTATGTCCTACACACACTGCTCAATTTTAGCAAAATAAAATTCATATACATTTGCATACAAATCAAGTAAATAAATTGACTTGAATTGACTTGACAAGCTGTGACACATGGGGAATGGAAACTCCACCCCGAAGTAGTCAGTCAAATCTGGGAAAGATTTTATTTAGCAGAGGTGGACCTTTTTGCCTCGCAAGAGGCAGCATAATGTCCCCTTTACTACAGTCGTGGCCAAAAGTTTTGAGAATTACATAAATATTGGAAATTAGAAAAGTTGCTGCTTAAGTTTTCATAATAGCAATTTCCATATACTCCAGAATGTTATGAAGAGTGATCAGATGAAATGCATAGTCCTTCTTTGCCATGAAAATTAACTTAATCCCGAAAAAAACTTTCCACTGCATTTCATTGCTGTCATTAAAGGACCTGCTGAGATCATTTCAGTAATCGTCTCCTTAACTCAGGTGAGAATGTTGACGAGCACAAGGCTAGAGATCATTATGTCAGGCTGATTGGGTTAGAATGGCAGGTTTGACATGTTAAAAGGAGAGCGATGCTTGAAATCATTGTTCTTTCATTGTTAACCATGGTGACCTGCAAAGAAACACGTGCAGCCATCATTGTGTTGCATAAAAATGGCTTCACAGGCAAGGATATTGTGGCTACTAAGATTGCACCTAAATCAACTATTTATAGGATCATCAAGAACTTCAAGGAAAGAGGTTTAATTCTAGCAGCAAACTTTGTGAAAAATAATATTTGTGTCATTCTCAAAACTTTTGGCCACGACTGTACTCTCTGACTCCTCCAGCTTTCCTGGGTCTGGACGCGATGGCCCACACATGGCCCAGATTACGCCTTTATGCATTTCCACCGATAGTTCTGCTCCCAAAAGAGTTTCAACAGGGTTTGCGCCTCTTATTGATAGTGCTCCATTGGCTGACCAGAGTGTGGTTCTTAGATCTAATATCTCTCCTCGGGGGCTCACCCTGGGTGATTCCAGTGAGGAGGGACCTTCTGTCTCAGGATCTTCTGTCTTAGGATCATCAAGAACTTCAAGGAAAGAGGTTTAATTCTTGTTAAGAAGGCTTCAGGGTGTCCAAGAAAGTCCAGCCAGCGCCAGGATCATCTCCTAAAGAGGATTCAGCCTCGAGATCGGAGTGCCACCAGTGCAAAGCTTGCTCAGGAATGGCAGCAGGCAGGTGTGAGCGCATCTGCACGCACAGTGAGGCGAAGACTTTTGGAAGATGGCCTGGTGTCAAGAAGGGCAGCAAAGAAGTCACTTCTTTCCAAAATAAAACATCAGGGACAGATTGATTTTCTGCAAAAAGGATGGCGAATGGACTGCTGAGTCATATTCTCGGATGAAGCCTGTGAACAGGGAACAGTGAACAATATTTGAACAATATTTCATCCCCGGCCCGAGCTCTGGAACCCCCTGAAGGGGACCAACTAAGAGATGCTGGTCTTCCAGCCAGTGTAATTGAAACCATTTTAAGTGCCAGGGCTCCCTCCACTAGAAGAACTTATGCCCTCAAATGGAGTGTATTTAAAAGTTGGAGCATGGCAAGACATGTAGACCCAGTTCACTGCCAGATTGTTTCAGTGCTGGAGTTTCTGCAAGAAAAGTTGTCCTCTGGCTTTTGCCTTAGTACTCTCAGAAGATACATAGCCGCTATTTCGGCATGCTCTGACTGATGGGGTTTCTGTGGGGAAGCACCATTTAGTTGCCCATTTTCTTTGTGGAGCTAAACGGTTGAGGTCCCTTCGTGCTCGAGGGCCTGGCTGACACCCCTTTTGAACCACTAGAGTCAGCGCCTGTCAGGCTTCTGTCTCTTAAACTGGTTTTTCTCATGGCTCTCTCAGTCTCCCCATCCTGCCTAGACTTTGCCCCTGGGCTAGTCAAAGCTATTCTGCATCCTCACCCAAACTATCTTCCGAAGGTTCCATTCTCAACCATGCACCCAGTCATTATTGAAGCCTTCTGTCCTCCGCCTTTTACAGCTCCGGAACAGGAAAGACTTCACTTACTGTGTCCAGTACTTGCTCTTCAGATTTACGTCCACAGCACTAGCCAGTGGCGTAAGTCAGAGCAGCTCTTTATTTGCCATTGGGGTCGCAAAGGGGGGGCAGCTGCACTAGACAGACATTGTCTGGGTGAGAGATGCTATTGCCCTAGCCTATGAAGCGTGTGGTCAAACTTTGCTTCTGGGAATCAGGGTTCATTCGACCAGGGGGATTGCCTCATCAATTGCCCTGGCAAGAAGCGTCCCCCTGCAGCAGGTGTTTCATGCGGCAGGCTGGTCCTCTCCGCACACGTTTGTTAGATTTTATAGTCTGGATGTCAGTGCTACTCTGGGCTCGTGGATCCTTGAGTCAGCATCCCAGAGCTAGGTCTGAGACCTCCTTGGCAATTGTGCGCACACGCTACACAACCTGGGGGTCTAGACACTTGCAGTCCGGCGACGTTGGTATTCTTGTTCCCATAGCGTTTTCATGCAGCATCGAGTGTAGCTTTTGAAAGGGAACGTCTCGGGTTACTTAGCTGTAACCCTGTTCCCTGATAAAGCGGGAACGAGATGCTGCGCTTCAATGCCGCACTGCTGGCGTGCCTGGACGTCCTTCAGACAAAATTGACTTCAGGATGTTTCCAGTTCATTCCTATTTATAACCTGCAGGTGCACCTTATTTGGTGATGTCACCTGACTGAGGTTATAAGCTGAAGTATTCGGCGGTTTTGACATACACAGGCTTCACAACCGGAGAACAAAGAGATGTTCCCCTAGCATTTTCACGCAGCATCTCGTTCTCGCTTTATCAGGGAACAGGGTTACAGCTAAGTAACCCGAGACGTTCTATGTATGAATAATAATAATAATAATAATAATAATAATAATAATAATAATAATAATAGCTTATCTATTCAGCATAAAGCATCTCTGCTCATGTCTTATTTATGCTATCTCAAGCAGTATTGTGGATCTTTCCTCTCTGTTTTTCTCACATGCACATACATTCACACAGTGTAAATGTATAAGCATCAAAACAGGAAACCCACACTGAGATCTTCTTTCTCTTGACACACACACACACACACACACACACACACACACACACACACACACACACACACACACACACACACACACACACACACATACTGCATGCACTTGTGTAAACATTTGAGGTTGGCTGCTGTAGTGTCTCGAGTATCCTGAGGAGAGGGGGGTTAGGTGACTATGGAACTGACATGTGAATGGCCAAATGCACAAGTACCCCTTTGCTATATGGAGTCTACACTTGTGCTCCAAATCCAGTCTTCAGGTGTGAGATTTAGCACACCTGCAACCTGTATATACAGATTATATATGCATGCACGCACACACTCACACACACACACACACACACACACACACACACACACACACACACACACACACACACACACACACACAAAGTAATGGAAACATTTGTGGTTAGAGGTGGGCATCCAACAGACAAGACAGCCAATGCAGGTTTCAGTTTCTGTAACCACAAAACACACACACACACACACACACACACACACACACACACACACACACACACACACATATATATATATATATATATATATATATATATATATATATATATATATATA
>JAAGKR010008850.1:0-29180 GCA_011419295.1 Clarias macrocephalus | reverse complement strand
TGTGTCTCTCTCTGTCTGTGTCTCTCTCTCTCTCTCTGTGCTCTCTCTCTGTCTGTGTCTCTCTCTCTGTCTGTGTCTCTCTCTGTCTGTGTCTCTCTCTATGTCTCTGTCTCTCTCTGTCTGTGTCTCTCTCTGTCTGTCTCTCTCTCTGTCTGTGTCTCTCTCTCTCTCTCTGTCTGTCTCTCTCTCTGTCTGTGTCTCTCTCTCTGTCTGTGTCTCTCTCTGTCTGTCTCTCTCTCTGTCTGTGTCTCTCTCTGTGTCTGTGTCTCTCTCTGTCTGTCTCTCTCTCTGTCTGTGTCTCTCTCTGTCTGTGTCTCTCTCTGTCTGTCTCTCCCTCTCTCTGTCTGTGTCTCTCTCTCAGTCTGTGTCTCTCTCTGTCTGTGTCTCTCTCTATGTCTCTGTCTCTCTCTGTCTGTGTCTCTCTCTGTCTGTCTCTCTCTCTGTCTGTGTCTCTCTCTGTCTGTCTTCTCTCTCTGTCTGTGTCTCTCTCTCTGTCTGTGTCTCTCTCTCTGTCTGTCTCTCTCTCTGTCTGTGTCTCTCTCTGTCTGTCTGTGTCTCTCTCTCTGTCTGTGTCTCTCTCTCTGTCTGTGTCTCTCTCAGTCTGTGCCTCTCTCTCTGTCGGTGTCTCCTTCTACACGTCGCTGTCTCTGTCTACGTTTCTCTCTCTCTCTCTCGGCCTCTCTTTGTCCATGTGTTACTTTCTCTCTTCAAGTCTCTCTCTGTGTCTGTGTGTCTCTCTCTGCTGCTTTCTGTCTGTGTGCGTCTCTCGCACTTTTTATCTGACATTCTGTCTCTGTGTGTCTCTTTTTATAGCTCTGCCTGTCTCTATGTGTCTCTCTCTGTCTTTCTGGGGATTTTTTTTGTTGTACTGTATATATCTCTCCGTTGCTCCTTGTCTGTGAGTGTGTGTCTCTAAGTTCTGTGTCTCTGTCTATCTGTCTCTCTCAAGCTATCTCTGTATGCGTGTGTGTCTCTCTGTCTCTCGCTCGCTATTTATGTCTTTGGCCCTTTCAATCTGTGTGAGTCTCTCTGTCATTCTCTCCAGCTATATACAGTACATATTGATGTTTTTTTCTCTCTTTGTCCATGTCTTTCTTTGTCTCATTAAGTCTCTCTCTGTCTAAGTATTTACATATCTCTCAGTGTCTGTGTGTGTCTCTCTCTCTCTGGCTCCATCTGTGTATGTTCATCTCTCTCACTCTCTGTCTCTCCCTCAGTGTCCATGCATGCATCTCTCTATTCCCGTCTCTGTCTCTGTCTCTGTCTCAGGTCAGTTGTTTGTTTGCTCGTTGCAGACGCTCTTATTAACGAAGCCGACCTTATTACAGGACGTGGCCACTTAAATTCCATTCACATTTCAGGGCTTCATTCCCACCATTTAATTTCTCTCTGTGTAATTAACAGCATCCACGCGCTCATATTTCGCTCGTGGGTATCCATGGAGATAGCACATCCGCCACGCGCCTCCCCTGCGCATGAATTATGGGATGGATATTTCCATGCAGCGCGAGCCGATCCATTTAAGCAGAAGTGTAGATGGCAGGGTTCGAAGGAAGTGGGCGGGGCCTTAAGACTCATTAGCCAATGGAAAGGTGAGGCTGGAAAATGTCACAGCAAAGGTGAGGACAGATACACACACACACACACACACACACACACACACACACACACACACACATATGCACACATACATTTTCATGTAAATAACTCTATACGTCATCAGCAATCAGTAATCAGCCTTCTGATTTATTTATCATCATTTAATAACCAGAATATATAGGAATAATTAACGCTGTTTGATTGCTAATGCAGTGCCTTGCAAAAGTATTCACACCCCTTGATCTTTTCCACGTTTTGTCACGTTGCAACAACAAGCGTAAATGTATTTTATGGGGATTTTATGTGAGAGACCAACACAAAGTGGCACATAATGGTGAAATGGAAGGAAAAATTATAAATGGTGGTTCATGGGGTATGAATACTTTTTCAAGGCACTTTACCTCATGTACATAAAGACATTTAAAAAAAAGACTGTATTCAATAAATATTAAATAATGATTTAGTTATAAATATATAATAATATAATTAAATGTTATATATTATAATATATAAAAAATTAAATGTAAAACTAAAAAAAATGTTAAAGAATTATATATTATAGTTTTATAGAAATTATTATTAAATTATTATTTATCTTATCTGAAAATATTACTTAAAAGTCTGCAGGAAATCTAGTGCTGCCTTTAATTACATAAAATGTCAGATCCATTTGTAATCCGTCACCATGTGAGATTTCAAACTGGTTCAATCATTAGGGGAAAAAATCATGTTTAATAAATAAATAAATAAATAAATAAATAAATAAACTGAAACAAGTTACAGCAGACAAACTACAAGCTGATGCAATTTCTTTAAACTGCAATTGGATTTTGCTCCAATGTAGATTTTTTTTCACTGCATTCATTAAAAAAAATGGTTAAAAATGTCTTGGCGTTTAACCAGAGCCATGAAAAATAATCATTTTACAAATGCACTGATTCAAACACTCCTGTTGAGAATTGAGTTTCACTTTTGTCTCAATACTTTTGGCCACTACTGTAAATCAGCTTGTCAGCTCTGATGATACGGTATGAAGATTGTTGGGTTTTATTTTTTTGCCAAAAATATTCATGTTTGAAGACATTGATTCAGGTCATATCAGCAATAGTCAGGAGAAATCACAAGGTACACGACAGTAGAGTCTGAAAGTTGAGGCAGAGTCTGAGACAGTAGAATCTGAGAGTAGTTGCAGAGACTGAGACAGTAAGGTCTGAGAGTAGAGGCAGAGTTCGGGCGTAGAGGCAGCATCTGAAACAAAAGAGTCTAAGAGTAGAGACAGAGACTGAGACAGTAGGGTCTGAGAGTCATGGCAAAGTCTGAGATAGTAAGGTTTGAGACTAGAGTCTGAGACAGTAGAATCTGAGAGTAGATGCAGAGTCTGAGAGTAGAAGCAGTGCCTGAGACAATAGAATCGAGAGCAGTAGCAAAGTCTCAGACAGTAAGGTTTGAGAGTAGAGGCAGAGTCTGAGAGTAGAGGCAGCGTCTGAGACAGTAGAGTCTGAGAGTGGAGGCAGGGTCTGAGACAGTAGAGTTTGAGAGTAGAGGCAGAGTATGAGATAGTAGATTCTGAGAGTCATGGCAGAGTCTGAGATAATAAGGTTTTAGACTAGAGCCAGAGTCTAAGACAGTAGAATCTGAGAGTAGATGCAGAGTCTGAGAGTAGAAGCAGCGCCTGAGACAGTAGAATCAAGAGTAGTAGCAAAGTCTCCGACAGTAAGGTCTGAGAGTAGAGGCGGAGTCTAAGAGTAGAGGCAGTGTGTGAGACAGTAGAGTCTGAGAGTGATGGCAGAGTCTGAGACAGTAGCATCTGAGTGTAGAGGCAGAGTCTGAGATAATAAGGTTTGAGACTAGAGCCAGAGTCTGAGACAGTAGAATCTGAGAGTAGATGCAGAGTCTGAGAGTAGAAGCAGCGCCTGAGACAGTAGAATCGAGAGTAGTAGCAAAGTCTCCGACAGTAAGGTCTGAGAGTAGAGGCGGAGTCTAAGAGTAGAGGCAGTGTGTGAGACAGTAGAGTCTGAGAGTGATGGCAGAGTCTGAGACAGTAGCATCTGAGTGTAGAGGCAGAGTCTGAGATAATAAGGTTTGAGACTAGAGCCAGAGTCTGAGACAGTAGAATCTGAGAGTAGATGCAGAGTCTGAGAGTAGAAGCAGCGCCTGAGACAGTAGAATCGAGAGTAGTAGCAAAGTCTCCGACAGTAAGGTCTGAGAGTAGAGGCGGAGTCTAAGAGTAGAGGCAGTGTGTGAGACAGTAGAGTCTGAGAGTGATGGCAGAGTCTGAGACAGTAGCATCTGAGTGTAGAGGCAGAGTCTGAGATAATAAGGTTTGAGACTAGAGCCAGAGTCTGAGACAGTAGAATCTGAGAGTAGATGCAGAGTCTGAGAGTAGAAGCAGCGCCTGAGACAGTAGAATCGAGAGTAGTAGCAAAGTCTCCGACAGTAAGGTCTGAGAGTAGAGGCGGAGTCTAAGAGTAGAGGCAGTGTGTGAGACAGTAGAGTCTGAGAGTGATGGCAGAGTCTGAGACAGTAGCATCTGAGTGTAGAGGCAGAGTCTGAGATAATAAGGTTTGAGACTAGAGCCAGAGTCTGAGACAGTAGAATCTGAGAGTAGATGCAGAGTCTGAGAGTAGAAGCAGCGCCTGAGACAGTAGAATCGAGAGTAGTAGCAAAGTCTCCGACAGTAAGGTCTGAGAGTAGAGGCGGAGTCTAAGAGTAGAGGCAGTGTGTGAGACAGTAGAGTCTGAGAGTGATGGCAGAGTCTGAGACAGTAGCATCTGAGTGTAGAGGCAGAGTCTGAGATAATAAGGTTTGAGACTAGAGCCAGAGTCTGAGACAGTAGAATCTGAGAGTAGATGCAGAGTCTGAGACAGCAGAATCGAGAGTAGAGGTGGAGTCTGATAGTAGAGGCAGAGTATGAGATAGTAGATTCTGAGAGTAGAGGCAGAGTATGAGACAGAGTCTGAGAGTAATGGCAGAGTCTGAAAATAGAGGCAGAGTATGAGACAGTAGAGTCTCAGGAGAATAAAATGCTCTGGTGATGACGGGACTCCCCCAGTGAGATACCCCAGCTGGAACTGGTACGACTGCAGAACGTCTTCAGGATGCATTAAAGCCACAGACGACTTCAGGATTAATTCCCTAAATTCCTCATAATGAAGTCTTAAAGACAGCCTAAGGATTTCTTAACGAGCCTCAAGTCGTAAACTGTTTTTACAGATGACCAGAGTGTAAATCTTCCTGCACAACAGTAGTGTTTGAATCAGTGCATTTGTAAGATTATTATTTATCATGGCCCGGGTTAAACGAACGTCATGACATTTTGAACCATTTTGTTTTATTGACTTCAGTAAAAAAATGTACATTGGAGCAAAATCAAAACAAATGCATCAGCTTGTAGTTTGTCTGCTGTAACTGTACTTTTTTCAGTTTATTTATTTATTTATTTATTTATTTATTTATTAAACATGATTTTTCCCCCTAATGATTGAACCACTTTGAAATCTCACATGGTGACGGATTACAAATGGATCTGACATTTTGTGTAATTAAAGGCAGCACTAGATTTCCTGCAGACTTTTAAGTAATATTTTAAGCAAAACATATATATATATATATTTTTTTATGACATTTTCTAATGACAATCAAGATAATAAGAATAATTTGTTGTTTTATGCAACAACAACAAAAAAATGCTATACAACAATCAGTATTAAGTATGAAGTCTCCAAACCCTGCTGTATCCGGCTGGACGTCTGCAGTACTCTGGTGCCATAGAAAGCTAGTGTGCTGTGAAGGGTGTATAATCCCTTGCTCCTCACACCAAGTAGTGCCCTTGACCAGGGGTTAGAGGGATTTGGGATTCAGCCTTGTGTTAGAAGCTAGTTAGCTTTGTAGCCGTCAAGGAAAGCACATGGTTCAGTGACATCTGGAACGACTTGAAGCGATTACTGAGGAGACATAACATTATCAGGTGTGTGTTCTTGCTGAAAGTGCTTGTGTGACTGGTTGTGAATGTGGGTTTTGTCAGGCATCTGCCTGTGCGGACTCATTCTCACCCACGCTGAGACCCACAGTTAGTGTCATTAACAGTTGCAGGACACCTGTGACGTGGAGTGATACATATACTGTAGTTAAATATCCCAGTGCTGTTACCATTTATTATCACCCCTCAAGGAATGCTTCTGCTTCAGTCAGATTGCTCGGTCAGAACTAAGTGTTGTATAATACCTGGCATACGTGATCGTAATGTTTTCGGCCATCTTTGTACATAGAACATGGTTGGGAGAAAAAGTGCTGGCTTTTTATCGAATTTTTCCTCAGTTTCATGAAGGGTGCCAATAATTCTAGAGCTGACGCTGCACAGAACTACCGTGATATGAACGTCTCAGGAAAATTTGAAACATGTTTCAGCCTTTTCAGAGCTACAATAGGGTGAGACTGCGGTTTTTGTTTTCAGGTTTTCTTCACAGTAAGGAGATGTTTATGTGACGTGTGTGGAAGGAGTCTCCAGTGTCAGGGCTCCGAGACGGTCAGCGGGAAAGCAGAACCGTTATGTCCCCTTTAATCTGCTTTGGAGTTCCATTGTAATAACAAAAGAAAGTGCTGAGACAACTGTTGGAATAAGGACATGGACATGGAATGGACATATACAACACAGCCCAGGAGATCATTTTCATCAGGATGCTGATATTTAAGGGAAATTCATTCATGTTTCCCCAACACACACTTCACACTTATTATGAGTGAGATGTTTGTTACTGTGCGTAATGACGCGCCAGTGAATCTAAATAGTCAATTAATAATCATTACAAGGTTCAATCTTATTAAAATGCTGGAAACACACGTCAGGGTCGAGGTGCCGAGGATTGTTACCGACTTTCCTGTGAAATAACAGCAGCTCTGTACCGCTCAATCTTTCCAGACATTTGAATTAAAGGTCATATGCAAATGTGTGTGTGTGTGTGTGTGTGTGTGTGTGTGTGTGTGTGTGTGTGTGTGTGTGTGTGTGTGTGTGTGTGCATGTTTGTGTGTGTATGAGTGTGTGAAGGCGAGAGTGCTCTGCATCCAGGAGCATTTTGGGAAATCCCGGATCAGACATGCATTAATGATACAATGTAGAAAAGAGAGACAGACAGATAAGGATAGACACCTATGAGGAGAGACAAAGAGAGAGAGACAGAGAGAGAGAGAGAGAGAGAGAGAGAGAGAGAGAGAGAGAGACAGAGAGGCTGATACAGAGACAAAAAGTTGAGTGGGTGTATGTGTGTGAACAAGAGAGACAGATGGACAGATAGACAGACAGAGATAGAAACATTTAGAGAGAGAAACAGAAAGAGAGACAGGTTGATATAGAGACAAAAACGTTTATGTTTGTGTGTGTGTGTGTGTGTGTGTGTGCGTGTGTGTGTGTGTGTGTGTGTGTGTGTGTGTGTGTGTGTGTGTGTGTGTGTGTGTGTGTGTGTGTGTGTGTGTGTGTGTGTGTGTGTGTGTGTGTGTGTGTGTGTGTGAGAGAGAGAGCGAGAGAGAGATACATACATACATACATACATACAGACAGACAAAGACATATTGAGAGAGACGCAGACAGTCATAAATAAATAAAGATAAAGACTTGAAGAGAGAGAGACAGTAAGAGAGACAGGCTGAAATATACACAAAGAGTGAGAGAAAGAGAAAGAAAGAAAGAGGGGGAGCCATATTTAGAGAGACAGAGGTACATGTGCTGGAAGGATGCTTTACACCACATTGTGTCAGGTCATATCCCGCTACAAAACTTGTGTCATGGTCTATATTTTAATGCATGTGTCATTATGATTAATACCTCAACTTATTTCATAAACCTTAAAAACAGAAAGTAAATGTTTTGTTTAATTTGCATTGTTTGTTTTACTTTTTTTAATGGAAAAGTATTCTACATAAAAAATGATAAATTCTATGACCTGAACCAAAAGATTATTTTGAAACATTCATGAAACTTTTTACATCTGGCTTGTTTTACAATTTTATTTAAACAATAATGTAATAATATTCTAGCTTCTTTATGCAAATATATGCTATATCATTAGATGTGCGCTCGTTTGCTTTTATATGTAAATTGTTGGATTTATATTATGGGATATTCAAATATTTACTATAACAGTGCATGATGTCTTCCATGAACATTTTAATTCTAATATCATATAAAGACTAGATGTTTGGTTTCATTACGTATATGCATTCTAATTTGCATATTCATTCTAATTTGCATAAATGTACATGTTTATGGGAAAATAATGAAAAGGTTTTGTCACTTTATATTAATAATTATATTATCGTTTTACCCATTGCCACTAATACACACACACACACACACACACACACACACACACACACACATAGAGCGGCCCCTCCCCCACTCCTCCCTCCTTCATAATTATAATAAATGTGACAGATCTCAGATAATATCGACCTTCTGGTTTTTGCATTGCAGCGCCGCTGACAGCCGAAAGCGCAGAGGAACAGGAAGCGCATCGATCCAGTGCCGCATCAATCCCACACGCAGATGTGATCATTTTTATAAAGCCTTCTTCCTGAAGATTAATCAATATTCATAATTCCCAAAGTGTGGAGGAGGAGAGGAGGAGATGTCACATACATGCATAGAGTACTGACACCTGAGAGAGAGAGAGAGAGAGAGAGAGAGAGAGAGAGAGAGAGAGAGAGAGAAAACTGTCTATCTAAAGAAACGGAAAGGGTGAGAGGAAGAAAAAGTGAGCAGAAAGAAAGAAAAACGGAGAGACAGAGAGAAACAGACAGACAGACATAAAGAACGATACAAAGAAAGACAGAAGTACAGACAGACAGAAAGAAAGAAAGAAAGAAAGAAAGAAAGAGAGAGAGAGAGAGAATAACATAATTTTTTTAAAGTATAAAGAAACAGACAAATAGAGAAACAAATTAAAGTCAGACAGAGACAGGCTGAGAGGAGGAAGAGTGAACAGAAAAAGACAGACTGAAAGAGTCGGACAGAGATACAGTAGGAGGAAGACATCTGCATTTCTCTCTGAAAGAAGTTGAGAGACAGAGAGAGACTGAAACAACCAGAGAGAGAGAGAGACAAACAAACAGACAGACAAACAAACAAACAAACAAACAAACAAACAGACTGAGAGATAAAAACAGACAGGCAGACAGAGAGAGACAGAGAGAGACAGAGAGAGAATTTATCAGACGTGATCATTTTTCCCGCTGCTGTATATGGAGTGACGTCATACAGTCACGGCGCAGAGCCCAGAGCACTGATTTACTGATATTACTCTACTGTAACCTGTGACTGTTTTACAGAAAATCAAATCCGAGAAAAAACGACTTACCTGAGCGTGCTGTGGTTACTGTCTGTCTGTCTGTCTGTCTCTCTGTCTGTCTCTCTGTCTGTCTCTCTCTCATACAGTAGGGTCATTACACCGCTGTAGGTGTGGAGGTGTGTGTACGTAGGGTCCCGACCTCTAATTTGATGCTTCTGTAACACACACACACACACACACACACACACACACACACACACACACGCCAGCATCCCGAGTGTGTTTTGTTGTTTCAGCTGTTCAGTAACAGGCTCGCTGTGCGCTGTGACCTTTACAAAAGAGCAAGCTGCACTTTCACAGCCGCTCTCGTTGACTGTGCTGTGTGTGTGTGTGTGTGTGTGTGTGTGTGTACGCATCAGGATCAACATCACTTTATCATCTGTCTAAAATGAAACACACCCTCGTGGAGTTTAAATATTTGGACCTTAATACAGATTTTAAAAAAATTACAAAAAAAAGATTTCTGAAATTAAAGGAATTTCATTTTTCACTTTCCGAATTGATAGATATCTGTATATATATAATCCATAAATCTGTGTATCTATGAACGTTTATACATTTTTTATTTTGTGCTTCAAGATATTCAAATGTAATAAAACTTAAAAGGCCCAAGCACATGAAGGGTGGGTTTTTTTTTTTTTTTTTTTTTTGCCTGGAAAAAAGTTATCTTATTTTATATTAAAATGTTTGTGTTTTGTTTTTACTGTTTTTAAATGCTTGATTTTTAAAGTTAAAATCAAAAATTAAAGTCGATCTAAAAACCTAGCCCAAAACAAAACAAAAATACTGTTTATAGAGCTTATTAGACTAATTGAATAAATAAATAAATAAATAAATAAATAAATAAATAAATAAATAAATAAATAAATGACTAAAATAGCCCCAAATAGCCTACTATTAAATAGTTAGTAATTTTATTCAAATACTATTACATTAATGTATTTACTGGTTAATTTCATGTTTCAGCCATTATAAATTTATTGTCATACTATATGTATCATTCTTATATGGAGTAAAATAAAATAAAACACAAGTTTAGTCAAAATAACTAATCAATTCTAATTAAATCTGAATTATTCCATGAAATAATAAATGTTTGTTTATTCCACGTTCTCATTTTAAGCTCTTTACCCGAATAGAATAAATATTTTTAAGAAGGAATTCATACAAATGGAGATTGCAGATTACAGAAACTACAGATATAAAGCACGTGGTTATGAGATATGAAAGAAAATCGAATTTTGCACAAATCTCTCGATAGTAAATAACATGAAATTATACATACTTTAAAAAAAAAGCGTCATGTTATTAATCCACAAGTTTATTTAGCAAAGCACGAGGGATGGATAATCATACCGGCTTCCTTCATGTAAAATATTCACACAGCAGAAATGCAGAATCAATTTTTGACAAAGGAAATGAGTGAAAACAAGTAAACAAGGGGGAAAAACGTCTCGGCGTGATGTTAACGATGGACAGAAAATAAGATGTTTATTATAATAATCTTTAAAAAATATTATTTACGAATTATTTCAATATGAAATGAAGAGTGGTTTCAGATCCCGCCGCGTCCGAGAGCAAAAAAACAACAACAACAACAAGGTGATGCGGCGCGAATGGCGAAAGCTTTATACACTGTAAACTCAGCAACACAGCGAAGATGTCCGTGAGTCCACTTTAAAAACGACTCAGTGCTTATCAGAGAGTGCTGTCTGATCTTCTTCTTCTTCTTCTTCTTCTTCTTCTTTTTTAAATTCATTTCTTTCTTCCTTTCTTTCTTTTCAGGCGGAATGACGCGTTTAATTATTAGACGCCCTTTTTTATTATTATTATTATTATTATTATTATTATTATTATTATTATTATTCTCGTTGAGATCAGAGCATCTGAGGGACACGATCAGGCGGGTGGCATCCAGCAGACTTGATCAAATGTTTGTAAATTAAGGTTGTCTTCTTCATGCTGTGATATGACTTTTTTTTGTAATCTCCAAAACGACCCAAAGGCCTCAGATCTAAGGATTATACTCTAGTGAGAACCAAAAAAAGGTTTTGCATCACATCAAAAGAAAAGAAAAAAAAACATACAATTTGTAACAATATTTTGCCAAAAAAAAAGTAATTTATAGGAAGTTCTATTTCCATTATATAGTCAGAATAATCCTTAACCAAAGTGTTGGCGACTTCTACATTAATTCTTGATTTAATTGAATTATCATCACTTTCATTTCATTGTGTCACATTAATCAGATTTGCTGCATAATCCAAAAACAAGCCTGTTACTCTCCCTCTCCGTCTCTCTCTCTCTCTCTCGCTCTCTCACACGCACACTTTCTCTCTCTATGCTTAAATAATGCATAGATGCATAACAATAGCTTAGATATTATGTTTGAACTGCATTATTGTATTACAGATTCATTTTATTTAACAACCCCTTAAAATCCCAAATCCGAGCTTATTATTCTGTTATAAAGCGCATTGTGAAGTACAGTGAAGCTATAATGAAAGGTATGCAGTTATGGAGTAATGATGATGGTGGCGTCTTTGAGTTTAAGGTGTAAATAAATGATTAACAGGATGATTTCCTTGCTGCGACAAAAAAACAACAACTCCTTAGATCTGCTCTTAGCTCTTGTGTAGTCGTGTCTGACGCTTTTAGTCCGAGGAGCGTGGAAGAAAATCTCGTTTGCTTGAATAGTAACGTATAAAACTCTGGAAAAAGTTCCATGTGTTCAGAAGGGTAACGTGTCACGAAAGAGCTTCTCGATGATGGCGGGCGTCGGAACCAAGTCTTCGAGCTTCAGGTAAAAGATGCGCTGAAGTCCTTGCGTGCACAGTGTGCGCAGCTCGGGCAACTTGGCCAGCAGTTTTGACAGATGGCCGCTGCAGGCCACGTGATCCTTCAGACAGGTTAAAATCTTGCTCTGAAGCTCCTCTGTCTTTTTAGGCTCTTTGAGGCCGTGCCGCTCTGTAGAATTAAAAAAATAAACCTTTAATATGGCATATTGAGCGAAGGTAAATGTGAAAAGGTGGTGTGGTGTGAATTCTGTAGGTCACCTGTGATTATTGTAAGAGCAGCCATGCAGGAGAACGCCGGGACGTCTATACGCATGTTCTGGAGGCTGGAGGAGAACTCTGCGATCGAGTCGATCCACTCGCCGAAAGCTCGCACGCACTGCAGCCTGTGCAAGACGACACCGCTGCAGAAAACCAGCTTGTCCTCCATCAGGTTGGATCTGGATGGAAGAATAGGAAGAGAGACCTGTTACATGGAATCGGTGTGAGCTTGAGATGTTGCAGAGAAGAGTGAAGATCTTACGCACAGTTAAAAAAAAAAACAAATAATAACAAACCTGAAAGCCAAGCGCAGGACGAAAAGCTCCAGGAACGCGGAGTCAAACAGCAGCTCCTGGTCGCATTTCGGGAGCTCGGTGAAGCCAGGCATCTTCTCTGCCCAGCCGCGGATGATGCTCATGGAGCCCATGAGGAGGTCGTAAAACTGCTGGATGTGAAGGGTCTCATCTCCGGCGCTGTGGTAATCTGGGTTGGGCTGAAACTAGAAAGCAAGTCATTCTGTCAGTGAACAACCAAAGCAACAAAGAAATCCACAAACAATGAATGTCTTCAACAGTGACTCACTTTGGAATAATCCAGGCGGCCTACAGAGGGGTTGGAGTCCATGTGTGCCCTCACCAGAGCGCTCAGGAGATTGGCAGGTGATAAGGAGGTGGGGACGTCCTGTGGGCCTTTGGGTTTGGATGGGAGACGTCCTCGTCGACCTTTTAGACTGTCCGTTCTTACCACTAAAAGTTAGACAGAAAAAAAAAATAAACAGAGATTTACTTCACTTTTACATACACACACACACACACACACACGTAACAGAAGGATTATGTCAAGATAATGCAGAACAGTTTCGTCTCGTACCTTCTTTAACCATCCCGACCACGAGGCACTTCTGAAAGCGGCAGTACTGGCACCTGTTCCTCCTCCGCTTGTCGACAGGACAGTTCTTGTTCGCCAGACACACATATTTGGCGTTTTTCTGCACCGTGCGCTATGGAAGGACAACACCAATTAGTGGGAACTCATAACTGACATAACACAGATTCATCACTGAACAAGAGGCTCTCGAGTCTGCGCTCGACACAGCAAAGCTGCCTAATAGATTCAGGAGCAGGACGGGGCACACGCTGGGTAAATATGGAACCGTGGAGAGACATAAATCTGGGGTCCCACGGCACTGACTCTTTGACCTCTCTTGTCAGATTAGCGCAATTATCCCATCATGGCACGGGGAGCGAAAGAGGCGGCTGGGAATTTCACTCTCCCTCTACTCCTCCCCCCCATTACCCTCAACGCCCCACCCCACACCACCCCATCACGGAAACATGAAATTCCTATTTAAGACGTTTAGACTTTTCCTTCCAGCATCAGTAACCTCATGAAGGAACTGATAAAGATTTTGTGACACAGATGGTGTCTCGAGTGAATGAAATCTAAAGTGAAATTTCAGAATTATGGGTTGGGATTATTTTGGAAACATAATCCTTTCTTTAATGTACAAATGATCTGTTTCTGTATTAAGCTGTAATTAATTCTTGTCATACTAAACAGTCTCAGAATAAAACCTATTAAACTACACCCACAATCTTTTACCTGAAAGTATATGTCTACCATTAACATTAATATTTATATTTCATTTTAAGATCCAGTGACATCATTTTATATTTTAATAAAATAATATTTATCTCAACCGTTAAAGATGCATAAGATAAGGGTCCACCCAAAGGACAGGGAAAGATTCCGTTTAGTATACTTTGTGCACTACTTTTTTGGAAATCCAATTAAATTACCAACAATATATATATATATATATATATATATATATATATATATATATATATATATATATGATTATTATTTATTTATTTATTTATTTATTTATTTATTTATTATTTTTTCAATTATTATTTTCTATGATTTTTGTCAAATAGGGGAAAATCTCCAAATGGAAATAAACTCGCAACACCAAGGTGCTTTTTTTTTTTTGCTTTTGCTTTAGTGGTACAATAAAACACATCTTTACACCTGTAAAAATTACATATTTGGGTGGATCACAAATAAACTAAAATTTAATCAAAAGTACACTATGTGGACTTTCTGATGTTTTCACTTTATGAAAACCTTTATTTTAACCTTACAGTTATTGAATGTTGTGTACCTGCTGAGGTCAGTGTCTTGTCTATATAACAAATGTACAGTGTGTTTTATGCTGGTCTGTATTTTGAGAGGCACAAACACAGTTCGATAAATCTGGATACACCCTCTTCAGAAACAAACAAAGGTCTAGTTGGGGAACATCTTGGTACCTTTGTGTGTAGTGTGGATTGGAGCATGTGTTAGAAAGGAAAGCTAGAGGTACCTTGAAGAAGCCCTTGCAGCCTTCACACGTGCGCACTCCGTAGTGCTGGCACGCCGCGTTGTCGCCGCAGACCGCGCACAGACCCTCCCCGTGCGCGGCGCCACGCGCGGCAGACGGAGAAGACGAGGATGAGGCCACGGGGCTCTCCATCAGGACGCGTCCGTGGCTGATGTGCAGGCTGTGGTGATGCGGGAATCCCAGGCCGTGGTGGTGGTGGTGGTGGTGGTGTTGGTGCTGCTGGTGAGGCTGCTGCTGATGCTGCTGATGCTGCTGCTGCTGCTGCTTCCTGAGCGGCGCGAACCCGTGCTGCGCCGCGCCGTCGAAGCGCATGTGGCACGCGGAGACCTGCGCGCTCGACGCGGCCGGCTTGAACGTCGAGAAGAAGCGCGTCACGGCGCTCTTGCGCTGCTGCTCCATCAGGTAGCCCGGGTGGAAGGCGTGCAAAGACGACGCGTCGTCCCAGGCCGGAGCGAAGCCCGCCGAGTGGCACGGTTTGTAGTACGGCGCGGCGGGGTCCTCCGCGTGCTGCTGCTGCAGCTGCTGGCTCTGGTGCGCGTAACCGACGTGCGTAACCGCCGAAGCGCCTTCCTCAGACTTGACCTGGAGATGGTCGGCGCAGTGGGGAAGCTGGTACACGCACGGGGGCTTGGCCTCGTAGCTCGCTGCCCCGCCGCCGCCGCCGCCGCCGCCGGCTGAGTCGGAGAACGTGCTGAAGCTGGGCAGCGACGAGGACGCGGCGGCGAGCTCCGCGTTCGTCAGGTCCATGCTGAACTTGACGAACTCGGGCGTGAGGAAATCGCAGCTGTACTCGCTGTAGCCGTAGCTCTGACACGCAGGACTGGCACCCGGAGGAGACGTGCCATACTGAGCCTGCACGCAGGGCATCTCTGAGGAAGAACAAGAAACGAAAAGAAAAAAAGAAGAAAAAAAAAAATCAACACAATCTCCAGAAAGAAAACACTCGGGTCCTGGGGAGCCTGGCTCTGGTCCTGCTCTTGAACTGGGTGGTGGTGTGGTGGACACTATATACTCATGCTCAGGACAGGAGGAGGGTTCTCCAGGGCGCTTTACGCGTCATAGCCACACACACACACACACATAAAACCACACACACACTCGCACGCACGCACACATTTAGAGATATACATATAATCTGTGTATACTGTGTGTCCACGGGTTGTTGTTGTTGTTGTTGTTATTGTTTATTATTATTATTATTATTATTATTATTATTATTATTATTATTATATAGATATTCGAGTTTACACACCTGATGATTTGGGTTTGCGTGAAATCTCTGCAGTTCACTGGTTGCACTGGTGCGTCTCCAATTTATTATTACTTTCCTACACACACACACAGAGAGAGAGAGAGAGAGAGAGAGAGAGCGATGTAAAGTGGTAAAAGTGCGTTCAGGATATATTACATATAGATCGAGAGAAAAACAGAGGAAAAGAGATGTAGAGAAAGAGAGAGCGCGCGCGACCTGTATTTTAATCGACTAAAGTTGATTCCTTACCTCAGTTTCTGTTTCTAAATCCCCTCAGCGCCTGTGTCCATCTCGACAAGACCTTTACAAGAATCATAATAATATCTCTAATAATAATAATAATAATAATAAAGAGAGCCGGGCGCGCGGTGTTTGCTCCCTCCCGCGCGTGCTCGCTCCCCGGCGTTAGCGCAACTGGCGCTCGGGCGCAACGTGCCTTTGTTTATGGGCTCGGAACGCCGCAGCCCACGTGCCAACGAGGCAGACGTCATCGGCGTCAACCCCTGACGCGCTGCGATCCTGAGCACAGAAAGCCGCTTGTGTTTTTGCGCACTTGTCTTGGGTGGCGCACTTGTTCAGAGCGAGGGGAAGGAAAGAAAAAAAAACAAAAAAAGGGCTCGAACCTTAAAGCAGGTCAGAGGAGTCTGCGCTGCTCTGACGCGCTAGTTAGGGCTCTTTTCTGCAAACTGGAACACGTCCCAATTCTACCTTCTTATAAACTTAGACAAAACTTAAGGGGAAAAAAAAGTACAAGACTAATTTCTGCAGCAACCCTCTAGCATGCTACCTTTTAATACCATTAGCGCTGGGAATGTTTGCATGCAGCAAATACGAAGCTTTTAGTGCGCCTCAATTAGCACTGTCGCCTCACACCTCCAGGGTTGTTGGTCGAATCTCGCCTCCGGTCTGTTTGTGTGTGGACTTTGCACTTTCTCCATGGGTATTCCGGTTTCCTCCTACAGCCCAGCAACATGCATTGATTGCATCGATGGCGGTGGCTTAGTGGTTAGCACCGTCGCCTTGCACCTCCAGGGACCAGGTTCGATTCCCACCTCAGGGTCTGTGACTGTGCATGTTCTCCCCATGCTTGGTGGGTTCCCTCCAGGTACTCTGGGTTTCCTCTCACAGTCCAAAGACATGCAGATTAGGATAATCCGTGTTCCCAAAATTGCCAATGCGTGTGTGAATGTTGACACTAGGTATTACCATGGTTGTGAACATGGGAATAAATACAACGGTCAACATTGGCCTCCACAGTCGCTAGTTCCTAGATGGATGGATGGATATGTAGTGTATGAGTGGGTGTGTGCATGTTTGTGCCCTGAGATTGGTTAGCGCTCCATCCATGGTGTCCAAGCAGTACAGGCAGTGGTTGTATGGATGGAAGATTTTTTTATTTTTAAGTTGGCACTTCTATAATTATAATTCTATTATAATTGGTACTTTTATTACTACTGTAGTGTAACTTTAAATCCTTATTTAAAAAAAAGAAAAAGTCATCAAAGCTTTGTCTCCATATTTCACATGAAAGTAAGGACAAAAAATGCAGTTTAAACGTGTGACCAGAAATTCAGTGTGCAGTTACAGGATTCACAAAGGCTCCCTTTGTATTAATTAAACAGTGCGTGCTGAGGTGGAAGATAAGAAGTTGTGCAACGAATTTCCGTTAATGTGTCAGTTCATTAAAAACATGCATTGTTTACTCATGTATATGTGACTGAATAATTATGGTAATATACCAAAAAAAAAAAAAAATCAAAATGAAAGCAGGTGTAAAGTTTCTGTTTCGTTTTACAAAATGTGGATGTAAAGGTGTAGTAGAACATTCCTTAAAAACCTGTATAACGTCTTCCCACAGACATCTTTTGACCCTCGATCTCAGACTAAACACCCACAAATTATGTGTAACATGCACAGAAGAAATCTGATATCAGATTTCACTTGCACTTGTCAGACAACAAGTCTAACAAATGGCTTTAAGACCTGTAAGGCAGTCTGTGTCTGAAACTACAGTGTCATTAGGATAGCTTTTGTTATTATTTTACGGTGTTGTAGTAGTATGAGTAGGAGTAGATGCTTTGGAATGAGCATCGTGTTACTGCCTCGCCAGCTCCAGGGGTCCCAGGGTCGACCCTGAGCTTGGTTTATTCCTCTGTGTTGGTTTCTTTTAGGTTCTTCTGTTTCCTCCAACCTGCCAAAAACGTCTGAGGTGAATCAGCAAAGGTGATCTGCCTCTTGGGGTAAATGTGTACAGCTGCCTGGTGTCTAGGTTGGATTCCCACCTGGGATAAATTCAGAATCGAACATGCTCCTGACACGTATAATGAATGAATGATTGAATAAACGTCTAGTATGTTGTACTGTATTTAGCAATAAACAGCTCTGATTTGTTTGGTCTGTAGAGAAAGTTACAAACTCTACCATATACGGTCACTACTGTAACGTGAACACATTTTCTATTATTAGAAAATATTTTAGAAAATATGCATTGAACTTTAAAGCTAAGTTTAAATAACGTTCTGGCTGTAAGAAATACATTAAATGTACTGTATAATAAAATAAATAAAAAACATGATAAAATAATAATGAAAATAAAATATATGTTTTTATTTAATAGCGTGACTGGAAAGGAATCCAGCAACTTTCACACACTGGTCATGATTCCAAGCACAGCATAGACTGGAAAGATAAAACAGATTTACTTTTTTTCCAAGATTACTTAATGTGTGTGTGTTGAGGAAACTCCACAGACAGTCATGTTTTCCAGGTTCATATGCTGAACACACACATCACACAAACCCAACAGTTTCAGAAATACGTTTCACTTGCAGGGATATCAAGTTAAAACAGGATCTTCTTGTGTGTGTGTCAGATGACCAGTTCCTTTTCTAGAGTACAATGTAAAAGTGGTGTGTGTGTGTGTGTGTGTGTGTGTGTGGTTAGGCCTTCCCATGGCTTATTGTTCAGAACAGAAGTAGGTTGCACTAGAAACGTAATAATGACGTGATTGTCAGCCTTGCCTCTTTTATCACATTTTAGGGGAAGTTTCGGTAATTTGGCGTGTTGTTTAATCCGAGCTCGGGCACAGTGTCGGGCTGAAGGCCGTCCATTGTGCAGAGGGAATCCCGAGCTGACAGAGGCGACTTTGTTCAGCCTGTGGTGGACTGCGTCAGCGCCAGCGTCAGCAGGAGATACCCCATGAACCGTGATGAGCTCAGGAGCTCACCTGCACCTGGCATCCGACTCCAGAGCAAGAAGACACCTGAGAAAAACATCAACAATGCAACGTCACTGGTGTCACACCTGTTTCTCTGAATGTCACAAATGCAGAATGACATTAGTAATATCAGGAGAATGCATTAAAAGTAATTTATAAAGCCTAGACAGTCTAAACAGTCAATTTATGTATTTTACACATTTTATGCCGATTTTTCATATTCATGGCTGTGTTTTCCCTTCCTTCCACAAATAATTCCACACATTTAATTCACAGAACAAAAAACACATGAGCATGATTCAAAAAAGTAGGGGTTTTACATGGGATTTTATTTTTCCATAAGTTTGTCTATCTATCTATCTATCTATCTATCTATCTATCTATCTATCTATCTATCTATCTATCTATATACAGTATTTCTATATACCCATAAGGAAAATAAATACCATAATATAAGTTGTATTTATTTCCATGTTTATTTATTTATTTATTTAGATGTATTGTATTAATGGGACTTTTTGGAAACCACTATCCACCCATCTATTCATCTATCTACTGTATCTACCTACATCATTTATTTATTTTTATATACACCCATAATTAAACCAATACTATAAGTGTGTGTGTATAGATTTTTTTAACCTCCATCCATCCATCTATATTTCTATCTTTCTACACATCCATAACCATAACGAATCCAAAAAAGTTTCCCATCTTTTTTAATCCAGATTCATTAATGTCGCTTTATATTGACCACTGTTTGTTTGTTTGTTGCCGGACCTTTAATCATAACAATGACGAAAAAGCCTTTCTACCTTGTGTGTTGTTTTTAAATCTAAATTTATTAATGGGACTTTACATGAAATACATGTTTTTTTTTCTATAAATAGAGTACTGTGCAAAAGTTTTGACCCCCATGTTTCTTTGTTTTTGTCTTTAATTTCCAGTCTAGTCCCTGTACATGTGCAGTTTCAGATGAGTTTTTTTGTTTGTTTGTTAAGCCACCGATGACTGATGATTTATTTAAAAACTTCCAATTTAAGGCATGACCCAGTGAGAAACAGATGCAGATGATGAAAGATGATCAGTGATTAGTATACTGCTGATGCTGAAGGCTGAGTGGTTGGAACAGACAAATGAGGTTGCTGCTGAGGTTGTTACATAAACAACCAAATTTCTTAATTGTATCTTTAGGCTTTGAAATCTGTTGCAGTAAACCATTTGTTCACATTTCTTTCATTTAATCTACATCACTTAATTTCTTTTATTACTAGAGGGGACCTGTGGCTGTGTGCTACAATTACCTGTGAATGAAGTGTTGCGTCAACTCTCTGCTGCTCTCCACGCTGATCCTGTGTTTTGGCTGCACCTTACTTCTGCCTCAAACACGCCTGCTGTATGCATATCTGAGTGAGACGGAAGAACTTATGACGCTGACTACCACTGCATACATGAGGATGCCTTTGACACACTCACAGTATGACATAACCTGGAAGAAACCCACCAAGATTGGCGGAGAACACGGATGTACAAGGCGATAGTGCTAACCTCTGCGCCACCATGCTGCCAAAACGGATACACTGAAAATATAAATAGTTTTTAAAAAACTAAGTCCTAAATATAGTTGCAAAGCAATGATGATCGGGCCCAAGCACCTGCGCTATGGCCACCAGAAAGACAGTAGGCACATGCATCTGCAGTGGAAATACCAATACCATTATGACATAATATATTAATATATATAATTATAATAATATACGATACTTCTACTTATAATAATATTATTTATAATAACTGAATTGAGCCCATAGTGAAAGTTGTTCAGCTCAATGAGGTCTAAATGTGTACAGAGCTTTACATGTATACATGCAAGTGTGTATGAGCTATGCAGCAAAACCTCCTGTGAAGGCCCGGGGCCCAGCCGCTCAGGCGTCCTAATGGCAGCAGATTCCAACCTGTGTGCAGATTGTCATGACTTTTTTTTTTTTTTTTTTTTAAGCCCTGGATGTTTTTATTTTTATTTTTAATATCCATAGAAAAAAAAGAGGGCCCTTCACGCCCTATGATGTCATGCCCTAATTAGTCAGCACTTTTCAGTAATTACATAATTGTTACCTATTCCATATCACCTACTGCTTTTTTTTCCTTAAAATATTTTCTTTTTCATTTTTCCTTTTTTCCCTTTTCTCTTATCTCCAAAACCACCACCACGTTCTCTAACCTGTAGAATGTTTTTTTTTTTGTTTGTTTGTTTGTTTGTTTTTATTTTTTCCTTTTTGTGTATCTGATGCCCCTCCCACTGTAAACAGCTAGAATTTGTCTTCCACAATGTGTGTGTGTGTGTGTGTGTGTGAGGATGTATATGGTATATGAGAGAAAGCTAGGAACGGTCATTTTGGTTTTAAAACCTTGCCGCTATTAGTGAGTGTATCGGAGAAGTACGCGCCACACCCATCAATTGGATCCACTGTTTGTTTGTTTGTTTGTTGCCGGACCTTTAATCATAACAATGACGAAAAAGCCTTTCCACCTTGTGTGTTGTTTTTAAATCTAAATTTATTAATGGGACTTTACATGAAATACATGTTTTTTTTTTCTATAAATAGAGTACTGTGCAAAAGTTTTGACCCCCATGTTTCTTTGTTTTTGTCTTTAATTTCCAGTCTAGTCCCTGTACATGTGCAGTTTCAGATGAGTTTTTTTGTTTGTTTGTTAAGCCACCGATGACTGATGATTTATTTAAAAACTTCCAATTTAAGGCATGACCCAGTGAGAAACAGATGCAGATGATGAAAGATGATCAGTGATTAGTATACTGCTGATGCTGAAGGCTGAGTGGTTGGAACAGACAAATGAGGTTGCTGCTGAGGTTGTTACATAAACAACCAAATTTCTTAATTGTATCTTTAGGCTTTGAAATCTGTTGCAGTAAACCATTTGTTCACATTTCTTTCATTTAATCTACATCACTTAATTTCTTTTATTACTAGAGGGGACCTGTGGCTGTGTGCTACAATTACCTGTGAATGGAGTGTTGCGTCAACTCTCTGCTGCTCTCCACGCTGATCCTGTGTTTTGGCTGCACCTTACTTCTGTACCATTACAGATAATACCATTATGACATAATATATTAATATATATAATTATAATAATATACGATACTTCTACTTATAATAATATTATTTATAATAACTGAATTGAGCCCATAGTGAAAGTTGTTCAGCTCAATGAGGTCTAAATGTGTACAGAGCTTTACATGTATACATGCAAGTGTGTATGAGCTATGCAGCAAAACCTCCTGTGAAGGCCCGGGGCCCAGCCGCTCAGGCGGCCTAATGGCAGCAGATTCCAACCTGTGTGCGGATTGTCATGACTTTTTTTTTATTTTTTTTTTTAAGCCCTGGATGTTTTTATTTTTATTTTTAATATCCATAGAAAAAAAAGAGGGCCCTTCACGCCCTATGATGTCATGCCCTAATTAGTCAGCACTTTTCAGTAATTACATAATTGTTACCTATTCCATATCACCTACTGCTTTTTTTTCCTTAAAATATTTTCTTTTTCATTTTTCCTTTTTTCCCTTTTCTCTTATCTCCAAAACCACCACCACGTTCTCTAACCTGTAGAATGTTTTTTTTTTTGTTTGTTTGTTGTTTTTTTATCGCTTTATAAACATCCTGCGTTTCTCACTCCTGCGTTCTCCACAGCAGTGCGTCAGAAGTCCACGCCCCCTTCTCCTTTCCTTTGAAGCGATTGGGCTGTAACTGTTACATTGTAATTCTTTTTACCGTTCATGCATACATAAAGCGCTTCTGAACCGGACGGAGCTGATTGGACAGGTCTGAGGATCTCGCAATCTGATTGGTTCCTCCCGGTGCCTGTCAAACTCAAAGCGTGCTCGCGCACTACTTCCTGGATGAGGAAGAGAGAAAGCAGCGTTTATCTGTAGCCTTCAGCAGGGTGTGTGTGTGTGTGTGTGTGTGTGTGTGCGCGCGCGCGCGTGTTATGCCTCAGCTTTTCGTCTAATAGTAAGTACACCGTGTGTTCTTTTATTCTTTTGTTTACGTTGTCACATTAAGGTTTTTGGATATAATGTCACAGCAGAGAGAGAAACACAGACAGACACACAGAGAGATTGAAAGAGAGATAAAAGGAGAAGAGAGAAATAGAGAGAGACAGGAAATAACGTTACAGTGTCATGTTTTGTCCATCACTATGAGCTCTTGTCACGCCTTATAGTTCGTTATAATGAGTTTATAATGAGCCATAATGAGTGAGAATCCTAATCTGTTCTAAATCACAGCAGAGTCTTGCTCTTTAAAGCACATGCCTCATGCTGAGGTTTTATGCTCTTACAGTACAGTGACGTCACTCCCAGGAGAGGTTCCCCTTTCATAAACAAGTGCATCTCAGCTTTGCCCATGTGCAAGAATAAATAAATAAATGAAATGGAGATTGTTCTTATCCCTAAAGCGTGCTCGAACCTTCGAGTCAGGGGTGAGAAAAACATAGACGTAGACAATAAAAACAATAAAAATGCAAAAATAAATAAATAAACACTATTTATTTATCATTCGAATCAGGGGCGCCAAAACTTTTGACATGGGCAATAAAAAAAATGCAAAAATAAATAAACAAACACCGTATTTATGTTTCCTTTGAGTCAGGGGTGCCTAAATTTTTTGACAATAATTTTTTTTTTTGACATTATTTGGTCAATAAAAAATAAAACTGCATATGTCTCAAATATCATCCTTATTACCTTAATTGATGCGTTACTAATAATAATACACATGCACTGTCAGAATAAAGGGAACTAAATTGCACCATTACCTTTTTTTTTTTTTAACTTTACTTTAATGCATGTTTCAGCATTAAACCCACCACAGATATTAGAGATGAGGCAAAAAAAAAAAAAAAAAAAACGTGATTCTTTTGTGTCACAAGTTTATGTATTCCTAAATCATTTTATATATATATATATATATATATATATATAGCGTAACATTACATACGTTGGCTTTCAAAGCGGTAAAATATTGCCATTTCGCTATAATCCTACAGGTGGTGCTCTCTAAACGATTCACTCGGCACAGCGTGTTCCTGCGTCTTTGCTAATTTTGCTTAAAATCTGAAAAAGGAAATATATAGAATCAGGACATTTATAAAATCATGGTACTTTTATACAAAATCGCAGTACAAACTGAATCGGCAGCTAATATTTCAATCGCGATAATATCGTATCGGGACGTCCCTGGTGGTTCCCTTGCCGAGTAGATATCATAAGTGGTACCTCAGTGAAAAGTTCTCCAAAAAAAGTTCCAGACATGCACGAAGTAAATAGACACCCACAGTTTTATAATAGGAAAGATTAAATAAATGAACGGTAAACTTTAATGATAATAATTACAGTACCTTAATGAACCTTAATTATAATTAGATGTGTCGTGACATGATATAGCATTGTTATGCCAGGAATCCATGAAACATAAGTATGGAGTCTTTTTGCATGTATTTACTACTGAGTTGAGTATAAATTGGTTTAACCCTCAATAAAGCAAAAAACACACAAGTCGGCTGATAAATAATACACTTAAACTTGTGCTCTTTTTTTTTTTTACCTTACTTAATTCGTAAATTGGAAAAAACTATAATAAAATAAAAAAACTCCACATGGTCAAAAACTTTAGACTGTTAGTCCACGTGAAATAGTACTAGACCTCTACAATAATGAGGGTCACATGACATAATGTTTATGCTCACCATGTCACAGCCATGCCCTGTACGCATGATAAGGTGCGGTTATAAAAATGATCACACCCACGCTCACACGCTCACACCTACAAACACACACACACACACACACACACACACACACACACACACACACACACACACACACACACAGCGTACTGTACGCGTGAGAATGTCCCAGCGGCAGCTGAACGGTCAGACGTTTTCTATTTCTGTCGGTCGGTCACGTCGGGGTCTCCTCTGAATCACAGATGGGAGAGAAGACCTTTTAGTGAAAGAGACAAATATAAACTAGAGGTTGGAAGCACAGGTTGTAAACACACACACACACACACACACACACACACACACACACACACACACACACACACACACATGCTGTGTCATATGAAACTGGTTAAACATCCTCAGAGACGCTTCATACAGGACACACTATATGTGTCCATAAATACAGATAAAGCGTGATTGATTATTGGCATACATCCAAGTGCATTTAAGGGGTGTTCAAGTCAAACCGGGACTTGAGATGACATTTCTGGCGAATGAAGGCTTAAAATCAGATGATTTAAATTTGCAGAAGCCTGATGAGACTCTTAGCTGCAGTAAAATATCTGAACGGGGCGAACGTTTTAAAGAAAGCCATACGCAGCAGTACGCAGTACGCGCACTGCAGTCGTTCCCATGAACGTTCAGCGAGGGGAACGTCTGATCTCTGAAAAAGAGGAAGAGACGCATCTGTGTGTGAGAACTGTACACACATTCATTCACCAACACCACTTGCACATTAACTCGGCTGGGAGTTATTGCCACATGTCCTGTACAGTCCTGACCTCGATCCAAGTCATTTCCACATGTTTGGCCCCTTACCTGATTCGACCACATTCTTTCTGTGTTTCTTTCTTTCTTTAATTTTTTTTTTTATATTATAAGAATGTAAAAGAAATCATGGCTCTCTAACGTGATATTTGATTGACTTTCTTTCTTTCTTCCTTCCTTATTTTCTTTCTTTCTTTTTTTTTTTTGGTTTTATGAGTTATAAAAATGTAAAAAAAAAAAAAAAAATCCTGATCCTTTAATGTGATATTTGATTGACGCTATCCAGGGACCAATGGCGTTTCGGAAGGCAATGAAAGGGACCTTGATAGGGGGCGGAGCCATCGCTACAGCCTTTGGCCTGTCACAGTTCCTGGAATACAGGAGGACTCAGGTAAGTGTTTACCATCCAGCTGTGGCAGTGTTGCTGTAACATCAGCTGTATTTTGTGTACCAGGTCATATTTGGTGTCGGTTTGGACCAAACTGTTGGTCCGATTTTGAAGTTTTGTTCAGTTTGTGTTTCACATCGACACGTGTATAAAAACCTGAAGTCCAGTAACTCTGAATAAAGACCAACGTTACTTATTTACAACCAAAAATTCATTCAGCAGTTCATGTTAAAAAATAACGGATCATCCTGTTCTCACAGCGCTATAAACAGTAGATCCAGCGCTAGTGCCTCTTTAGTTTTTTTTATGTTGAAAGAGAGAAAAAATAAGTAAAGTAAATAAATATAGAAAAACTGCAAAGTGTAAAGACTCCTACCTCTTTTAACTGTTGCAAAGCTCTAAGACTGGAGACTCCTTCCACAACATGTCATCAAGGACTGGACCGGATCCAGAGCACCTGATACCAAACACACACAGAGTCACTGGATCTACCACAGACGCAACATTCGTCTTATTATTCACTGATACTTTCTTTATGATTGGGTTTGTTTGTTTGTTAAATTGTTTGTTTGTAAAATTATGATAATTTTTTTTTCTTTCTATATTTTTCTTTTTTCAATGACTATATTAATGCAATAATTAGACATAACTAGCTTTTTTGTTTTTATTCTTTCTTTCTTTCTTTCTTTCTTTTTCAATGTTCTGTTTTCTTTATATCTATTATTTATTTATTTTACTAGAATTTTTTTGACATAAAAGTTTTCTTTCTTTGTTTCTTATAGTTTTTTATTACTATGAATATATTAATTAATTCATTAGACATGGCAATTAGCTTTTTTGATTTTCTTTCTTTCTTTCTCTCTTTTCATCCTTTTTCTTTTCTTCTAGTGTTCCTTCTTTCTTCTAAACTATATATATATATATACAGTATATATACAAAATATCTATATTTATTCATAACAAACTTCCTTTTTGTTTTCTTTCTTTCTTTCTTTTTTTTAAAAATATCTTTAGACTTTTAACTCATTTCCATGACTACTTTTATTTATTAATTTCACAAAGCTCTAATTAATTTCACAAAGCTCTAACATACTGCAAATCTCCATAAGCATGATATTATACCATTAAAAATTTCACTGTTATGTACACAGTTATGTATATTTAAAGGATTCTGAGTGTCTGACGTGCCCAAGCGTAAAGGCAATAGAATAGAATAGAATAGAATAGAATAGAATAGGAGTCAGAGCTGATGACCTGCTGACCAATCAGAGCACAGAATTAAACAGCGCTGAGGTATAGTAATGAACTAATACATAAAAATAAAAAATAAAAACAGAAGAAAGGCATTAAAGATGCTTGGAGAATGAGACAGGCGTCTGATATTCTCGGTACCTCGCTCTTAACACCATGGTCTTATCATCCGCTCGTATGATTCTGATGGAAGACGGTACTTAAAAGAACACCAAACAAATCGTGCTCTCACTTGAATATGAAATCACGACCAATTTCATCCCCATTCACGCCACCAGGGACCGCAGCGCTCATCACAATGTACCTGTGTTTAGACTGGCAAGAGCCCTAGGGGGTGCAGAGTCTCATCTCGTCTGGATGCTGCGCTAAATAACTTAAGGTCAAGTAGATTAAGATAATCAACAAGGCCTTCGGAAACAAACGAAGGGGGAAAAAAACAGTGCTCGCGCACACTCTTGAAAGCCAACGGGGGTCCTGATTTACTCTCTCATCAGCTATTCAAATCCGCCGCGAAGCGTTTTTGTGTGTTATCCCTCGGTGTTCAGACTCCAGGGGGAATGAATGAAAGAATTACTTCCTCTCAAGCATTCGGTTGCCAGGGAGCTGCCTGATGTGGTCTCCGTGCGGCTAAACGTGAGAGCTGATGCACGAAAGAACAGTGTCAGCTTTGACAAACAGAAGTGTTTCGTGTTGTGTGAGCTTACGGAATCGTCTCGGTGTGGCACGGGGAGAGCGTTTGCGTGCTCCCGTGGCGAGCGTGGCTCTCGTCACATCAGCATCTGATGCTTTCTGAAGGGAACTGAGAGTAGGCAAGTACCGTGATTACTTCTGGGTCACCGTGTTCATCGGTTGGTCAAACTCAAACCTCAGTGAAAGACTGACGCTCTGTCCACACGCAGCACCAGCCGTCTGCGTTTTCACCGCAGGTCATGTGACTTGGAACCCAGTCAAGTTCTCAGTAACTTTAGATTAGACTCCTGACTCTGTAAAGCTTGAGAATCTCCTGTTCAGAAAGCAGAGCTGTGTGTCAGGGTGTAAATGAAGGTCAACAAAAAACAAAAAAGAACAAAAAAAAGTGTTTCAGTGCAAACAGTTCTGGAGTTTTTCCGCTGGTTAGTAATGAAGAAGATTTCATGATTTACTCGTTTATACACCTACAGTTACATCTACAGTTACACCTACATTTACCTTCCTGGTATTTTATCAACCATCACTTTTTGTCTTAAGAGTCAGTGCTCTGCCCACCATCATACATTTCTTTCTTTCTTTCTTTCTTTGACTATATTTGTTCATGACTTGCATGATAACCGCCTTTGTTAATTTCCTCCTTTTTTACTTTCTTCTTTCTTTCAGCGACTATATTTATTTATTAATTCAACATTTTTTTCTTCTTGCCTTCTTTAATTTCTTTCTTTCTTTCAGTGACTTTTTAATTTGACATAACTAGCTTTTTGTTGTTGTTGTTGTTGTTTTTCTTTGCATCCTTACTTTCAACGATTAATTGTTCGATTCATTTTATTTTTATTTCTACAACTATATTTATTAAACTTACTTTTTTTCTTTCTTTATACCATAAATTTGAAACCTAGATGTATTAATTCATTTGACATGATAACTTTTCTTTCTTTTTTTTTTCTCTATTTATTTATAATTTTTTACTTGATAACTTGCTTTTCTTTCTTCCTTCTTTTCCATCTTTTTTTGTATAACTTTCATTTCCTTTTATGACTAGATGTTTTTATTTGTTTAAAACAATTACTGCCTTTCTTTCTTTCTTTCTTTTTTCTTTCTTTCTTTCTTTCTTTCTCTCTTTCTTTCCTTTTTCTTTCGTCCTTTATATCTTTCTTTTTTTCGTTATATAACTTCCTGAATTTATCTAACATGAAATCTTTTTGTTCATTTATAAATTTAACATGTCAAGCATTTCTGTTTGTATTTATATGGGATCAATATGTTTATTATTTGTATATTAATTTATTTCATAATTTGATCCACAGGCATGAACTTTAGCATTAATATAAAATGTTTCGAGACTGTTCAATCAGGCCGGGTTCCACAGCACCGCTCGCCCATGTGTGTGGGTGTAAACGTCTTGTGAAAGAGTTATACAGCACCATGCTG
>JAAGKR010008849.1:0-29184 GCA_011419295.1 Clarias macrocephalus | reverse complement strand
CTCCTGAGTTGCCAGTGATCCAGACCCCTCTGCCCTCTGGACCCGTCTAACTGGTCCTGGAGTCCTGCTTCTAGTTGGAGATCTCGTCGCATGGATGCCCCGTGTGGTCTGCCTGGATTTGTATGGTGGCTGGGGATGGTTTCCATTAAGACTGTCCTATCATCGATTGATGCTCTGGGGACCTGTGACTTCAGTTGTTCGATAGCTCAGGACTGGAATCTCCTACAGTCTACCTGAGCCTCCAAGAACAAACTGGACTCCTTTTAATTTTAATTTTAACACATCTCCTGTTACACTGAACTTCCAGTACACATTATTAATTTGATCAATCCCTGCCTTCCGTTATCACCCAGATGAGGATGGGTTCCCTGTTGAGTCTGGTTCCTCTCAAGGTTTCTTCCTATTACCATCCCAGGGAGTTTTTCCTTGCCACCGTCGCCCTCGGCTTGCTCATCAGGGACAATCTTATCATTTTGATTCATACACATTGCATACAGACTTACTTCTTTTTATTGTGTAAAGCTGCTTTGCGACAATGTCAACTGTTAAAAGCGCTATATAAATAAAATTGACTTGACTTGACTTGACTCCAGACCTGTCATGGTCCAAATTGTTCATTAGGGACAACCTGACAATATCTGAGCTTATATCTATTGTTAAAAGTGTTGTATTCACAAAAATGACTTAACCACATTTAAATAAATAAACCACACTCAGATAAAACTATCAGGACTCAAAACATTTGAATACCAGCATATGATATGCAGTGGCTGACTTGCAGTGGGTGCTGTAGTCCAGTGTCTTGATGCTGCCATGACAACTGAAAATACCAATACCATTATTTCTTTGTATTGCATGGTAAATTTACCACACATGGTAGAATAAATACTGAATAAGATATGGAGAAAATTAAAAATATATATTCTATTTAAAAAAGTATTTTATTACACTAACATTATAATAAAGTGCTGTTGTCTGGTGCTGGGAAACTAAACTATTCATTTGTTTTCTAAAGCCACAGGGCTGTACCGCATTGCCATTCAAGTATATATGGAACTTTTGCATTGCCACACAAATGTTCCCAAAAGCGGTACACAGCCGATATATAATCATTAATGCCTTAGCCAAGGGGCAACACAGTGTAGACCTACACAGTTTTTGACTAAATGCAGTTTAATAGCCTCTGATGTGCAGCCGACACATAGACTTTAAGAAAACATTCCTCATTCCTTATTTTGAGATGGAGAGCATCTTGTGGTGAAATAAAGATTTAAAAATCTTAAATAAATTGCTATCAAAGCACTAGGCCTAGCTATTACAGAGGCATCATGCAATCAGAAAAATGATGGTGAATAAGAATGGTACTTGATTTGTAGCATACTTCAATTTTAATCAAAAGCACAAAACAGTTAGCACTGATATTAATAGATTCATAAAAAAATGTGAATATGTAAAGTTCATATGTAGTCTACATGTTACATACTGCACACCTTAATAGTGCCATTTGCACATTTTGCACCAAATGAATGTGTAAGAATATAAATAATAGTATTAAGAGTCACACTGAGTACATATAGTGTTCACTCACTCACTCATCATCTATACCACTTTATCCTGTATACAGGGTCGCGGGGGGCCTGGAGGTTATCCCAGGAGACTTAGGGCACAAGGTGGGGTACACTCTGGACAGGATGGCAATCAATCACAGGGCACACACATACAGACACTCATTCACACACTAAGGGCAATTTTGGGAATGCCAATTAGCCTAATCTGGGAGGAAAATGTACTCGGAAGAAACCCACCAAGCACAGAGAGAACATACAAACTCCATGCACACAGAGACGGGAATAGAGCCTGGCTGGGAATCGAACCCGGATGTGCAAGGCAACAGTACTAACCACAAGACCACAGTGTTGCCTCATACAGTATTCAATTCAATTAAATTTTATTCGTACAGGGCTTTAAACAATTGTCACTGTCGCAAGGCAGCTTTACACAATCAAAATCTAAATGATCAGATTGCCCCTGATGAGCAAATTAAGTGGGACAGTGGCAAGAAAAAACTCCCTGAGAAGGCAATAGGAAGAAACCTTGAGAGGAACCAGACTCAACAGGGAACCCATCCTCATTTGGGTGATAGCAGGAACTGTTTTGTAGTCATACTGTGTGTTAGGAGGCTGGAGGTTCAATATAACAGTTGATTTTTTAAAGTTAATATGGAGTCGTGTTCGTTATTGGATGCTCAGGTAGACTGTAGGAAAGCCCAGTCCTGAACTATTAAGCGACTGCAGTCACAAGGCCTCAGAGAAAAGCTGTCTGGCCATTGGACGTCCATGTGATGACATCTCCAACCAGTGGTCACTGGGGCACCAATTCAAGCTGGTGTACAGATGCACTACAGACATGTAAGTCTATACACTACTTCAACTTGCTTTTCAAACTTTAGTATTTTATATCCATAACCTCTTACTTACAGTAGTTGTATGCGCTGGCATCTTTCACAATGTCATCTTTTACAACATTTTTTTCTTTCAGTTTCTAGCCTTGGCTGCAAAACCAATGTGTAGATGCCCAAGATGATAAGAGAATAATTCAGACTAGGTCCTTGATATTGATAACAGGCTCTACAGCAAAAAGCTGTTGAGAAAATTGCATTAATCTTCCCTTGCCATATATCACCGCTCATCATGATCAGACTCAGGATACGGCCAGTAAGACAAGCCTGTCCCTGAAGAAATGAAACCATAAAATACATGCCTCTCTGTTCCAGGAACTCTGCTCATGCCCACCCTTTCTCTATCTTCTTAAAGGAACTGGCTTCCCAGAAAATCTTTATGTTGACTGCTTCTGTTTTTCTAGTCAATTCCTGGTCCTTTCAAATGTCACATGCTTGAATGTACAGTACTGCACTCCTAATAAGATGCCACCCAGAACCTTTTCTTTGGCCTAGGTGAACAAAGGAATGGTTGATAACATCATCTCATTACTGAGAGATTAGTCTTAATGCCTCCAAGGTATGTACTTCTGAACAATGCCGTCATCCAGCTCTGAACTATTCAAATTGCTTGAAACACAGGAGATCAAATTTTATTTCTTTTCCTGCTGCTATCTGATCTTCGCCCCATACCTCTTGCATCACAGGATGTGTTGAATTTGTAATCAAGATGCGTCCTCTGTTGCTGGCACAGAAAATCCATCATTCTCAAACTGCTATTGATGTGAATGTCAAGATCACCGAGAAACTGTCTCACAGTCCAGTGCAGAATGCACAACACAGCACTCACTATAATTAGCAGAGAAACTCCAGCATGTATTGTGTGAGATCACCATTATGGGACTGGACAGAGCAGTGAATCTTTTCATCTTGCAGTGGTCTTGAGAACTGGTCAAGCACAAAACGAATCAACTAATTAACATGGAATATAAGAGGCGATTGTGTGATGTGTTTACCTCTGGGTTCGTTTGGCTAACTGCAGTTCGGCATGTAAATTGGAAATTTGACCTGAACTGTCGTAGTTTTAACTGCCGAATGAACTGTTCTGACATTATAAGCGAGTGCTTGGTTCTTAATTTGTTTGAAAGAAAAGAAAAAAATGACTTTCATTATTCACTATTGATATTACAAATCAGGCCTTTTATTTGGTTGCAGAATGAAAATTAAAAGATATACGCTCTCATTAGAGGCTTTACTGCGACATAAAAATATGGAAAATGAGACCATTTTACTATACTATACCATCATTTTACTATATTTCATGTATTTAGGGAAACTAACACATGATTCTCAGGATTGTTCTATGATTTTAACTCAAAACCCTAATTGACAAAATGATAATGTAAAGAATCATTTTAGATACATCCTACAGCAATGTGTTTTGTGTTCTGCCAGTCCTTCGGGAAGTTTTCTTTTTAATCTTTCAGTAATTTCACAGTAGGTTTCCAGATAAAATTCTTCTTTTTTTCCCCCTCCCATATAAATTTATTGTAGGATGGCACCAGAAATCAGAGAATGACAAAAATGGGGAGCAAGTTTTTTTTCTTCTTTTTTTTTTCCTCCCCAGCTGTAAAGATGAGCTAGGTTTTGTGTTACCAAGACACAGCTGAGCTGTTAATAGGAGGAAAGTTACCTGCTGTTGTCAGACAGAGGAAGCTGGAGCTGTCAAAACAAAACCCCATGACCTACAGTATATTATGAGACAGTGCTTCTTCTTTCGCTCAGAAATCAACATTATCCAAGAGCATACTGTACGCTCCATTATTGTATAGACATGTAGCAACATGAGCCTTTTTTGGCAAATGGCTATACTCATGAATGAATTAACTACTAATTTTAATTGATTGTAATTAATGAATATATATATATATACTATATACTGTACTGTATATATATATATCATTACCTTTAATTGTCTTTTTATTGAATATAATGAAGGAATAATCGTAATACTAATTCTGACTGGCTTTTTCTCTCCCTGTTAGCACCATGACATTTATGGTATATCGGATCTAAACATGCAATGATTATTGTCTGGAAAAATCTGACATTTCTCTTGGTTTTTGATGGCCAAAGTGTAACATGCAATAAAGTTGTGGCCAGTTGCATTTCAGCCTTGCAGTGTAAATAGATAGACATGATCTGGCATTTCTAACAAAAGTAAAGGATGAAATTCAAATATAAAGTTATGAATAAAATTGTATCCATTAATGCTGTCTATTCTGTATTATTTGCATATAATACATATAAGTGCATCTCAAAAACATCAAATTAATTTGAAGGTGTATCTGACTGTATATTTCAGCAGTCAGATATTTTTACATCAATTTGCACCGCATCCTTCAGCTGAGATATATCTCTCACAGTTTAATTATTCTTGTGTAGGTTAATAACATGATAATGAGAACTGTTTGTCAGAGGACTAAATTTACATACTAAGATGTTGTATTTGGCGTACTCACTTGATGACTCATCAGGTTCTGTATGGATTTTTGGACTCTCCTTTTTTGCAGAACGCAGCATTTTTCTTGTTCTGACTTCCTGTCTTCTACATCTGCTCTTAATGGCCTTTGGGGGATGCAGCTGGGCTGTGGCCTACATGGAACAATACAGATGAAGGGCGAGGAGAAAATGTATATATATATACTGTATATATATACACAGCACTCATAAAATTATACAATAAACAAAAAAGTATATGTGGAAACAACCCACAATATGTTTTATATTTTAGATTGTCCAAATTCATGGACATCATGAAGACCATCCCAGGAAAACAAGACGAAAACTTACCTCTGCTGCAGAGGAGAAGTTCATTTAGAAATTACCAGCCTAAAAAAAACACCAATTAACAGCATCGCAGATTAGAGCCGTTATGAAGGCTGTACAGAGCATAAATAGCAGATACGTCTTAATATCAACTGTTCAAAGGAGATTATTGCATCATTTGCATGCCTTCAGTATTTTGTACAATAAGAAAGATTAAGTGCTCTTATCTTTTTTGGGTGCCATCTGACGGAGCATCTATTTATTTCTTTTAGAGTTTCTTTTAGTTAGAGGTATATAAGTCAGGTTCGATTTTGTTTTTTAGAAAAAAAGGGATTAACTCTAACAGAAATCTACAACGTGAAAGTCTATTACAGGAGACAACACCAAGGCATAGATGCTCCATGAGATGGGGTCCAAAAAAGATTAGACCACTTAACCTTTCGTACTTGTATGGGATAAATACTAAAACCTCAGATGGTCATTTAAGCAATAATTGCACAAGCAAGAATGTGGTTGTACTGAATTTACAGCACAAAAGTGTCATAACTAATAAGTATAAAAGCATGATTCCAAGTGTGATATTTCTTTTATTCTATAAACAGTTGCATAAACAAGAAATAAAGATTACATGACATTTGACGGTTGATATTAGACATATCAGTGACATTTTAGACAAAATTGTCAGTTGCCTTGTTTTTTTTACATCTTTGCAAGAAAAATTCTAATAGATTCTGGAGAAGTTACACTCACTTTATAACCTGTTGGCTAGCTGCCTAGCAAGCTCAGAATGATGTGTACATTCCTGGTAAGGGTGCTTCTGATAAAATCGATCCTTCCTTCCTTCTTCAATTCCATCTTCATTCTAGGAGCGCCCAATGTTTTAAGCCAAAAGTTACATTTCTGAAAATTATGGTTTGCTGACATCACGATCGCTACCGTAATAACTGTTCTGAACTAAAAAGAAGAATTTTACACAGTGAAGACAGGTAAGCAGAGTGATAAACAGGAAATGTGTGAAACATTCCATTGTGGTCATACGTAATACACATGTGCACTTTTGGAGCAATGGCTGTCCAATAAAATTAGTGGATGAAGATTAGCTTAATACTATTCTTTATAGTGACTTAACTAGTTCGTGCAGGTGATTGTGATATTGTTAAGTGTACTGTACATTCCTTTGCTTTAGGGTGGAAAAGAGAGTCTTTTAAATGAGATTGTTTTACACTACTTAGCAGGAAAAGCAAATGTCAGCTGGCTCTGACCCTGCCAATTATCACCCAGACAAAGAGTTGATGGCAGAATTCCTGCTCACTGCCGCTGACGAACCTGAAGGTTGGGGCACTGTCCTTTTATCCTTGTCTGGAAGCTCTATCCATCTTCCTCACGTCATATCAAATAAGTGTAGCCAGGAATCAACACCCCTCCCCCCCTCCCCCTTGTGTAGTAAGCACAGTATTGATCGTAATTATAATTATGTAAAGGTTTACTCCTGGCAGAATGATTTACTAACAATAGCTGCAAACTAACTATAAGAGTGCAAGGTCACATGCATGATCCTCTATGTTTTTGTTTTTTTTGTGGATAGTGTGACCAGGTATTGCTTTGGTATAATAGTAGTAACAAACCTCTGTGACTGGCCTACTACAGACAAATCATCTGTTATAAACACTGTAAAATGTGTTTTTAATTAGAACACAAAAATAACTAGGAAGCCTAGTATAGTGCATTCCAGAAATAATGTACACCCCTATAGGATGCTCATAATTTGCCCTCTTCCTATTAAATCATCTTTAAGATGTACATGATCGTGCTCATGGTATGTTTAACTCTATATGTAATCTTATAACATTCAAATGATTTCGATTCACACACTCACCCAGCTTGTACACTGCTTTATCTTATATATGCATACAGGGTCGCAGGGACCTGGAGCATGTCCCTTTAGACCTTAAATCAGGTCCCAATCCACATTTACGGTTACATTTAGAGCATTTGGTAGACATGCTTATTTACACACTATGGCAATTTTGGGATGCCAATTTGCCTACTCTGTATGTCTTTTGGACTGTGGGAGGAAGCCCACCAGACACGAGGAGAACATGCAGACTCCATGCACACAGACCCCGAGGCAGGAATCGAACCCGGTTCCTGGACGTGCAAGTGATTTCAACAATAAATCTTTACCACAAAGCAAGTTTATAGAGATGTCCTAATTAGCGAACCAGAGGTGACGGTCGCAGTGGAAGGTTCAAAATGGGACCCATTCTTTTCTGACTGAGTTTTCCGATTAAGTAAAACTATAAATCTACGCCAACAACAAGTGTGTTGAAAGAATGTTCTGTATGATTCTATTGTGAATGTATGTTTTCAGGTGTCAATACAGAGGTTTATGTCTGAACACTTAGAAGTAGTCCTTGTGTTTCTAGAACTGAGTGCATTAAGTACCTTTAAAATTGAAAAAAGGTAACTGCAAACACTACTACATAAAGAGAATAATAAATAAAATGTTACTCAGACTGTATGAGAAATAGAAATGCTGTTTTTAGAATGAAAGGGACAAATCTACCTTCTTCAAACAAGGAAACTTAATTTTTTTGTGTGTTTCTTAAGAAAAGAAAAGCACCTGAGGGAGATGTAATTGTCTTCTTCTCAAACCAATAACACAAGCCGACTAGTCTTATGGATTATTCATCATTCTCCAGAGTGTAGTTCAAATTAAAGGTCATTTTTTGATTGAAGGAGACATGGTTCCATGCTGCCCCATGGGAACAAAACTATGAAAGACCAGCATAACAATAAAACTTTTATTGTTAAAAAAAAAAAGGTAATAGTAAAAAAAAAAAAAAAAGAAACAAGTAGTATAGTGCTAGTATGGTCGTTTGCTTCATCTAATGCAATGAAAGCACAGGCATGGACAGTGACCTAATCACTTATTTAGAATAAATAGTGTTTGACCTTCTTTCGTGAGTGTATCTGTAGAACATGATGCACTGTTAGCTGTGAGAGTGCACTTTCAGCAATCTTCACATTCCACAGTTTATCTGAATAAGTTATTCAAATACCAAAGCAGACACCGTGATATAGGGAGAAAAAAAAAAACCCAAGGACAGTGTGTGCTGGAGTCAGGACAACCTGTGGCAAATTGACAACCGACACTATGACTGATCAATGTGGCTGAATTAAATAGATTGCAAAATATGTCTCCCTTGTGTAAATATGAAGAGAGGTCGCTTTTAATGTGATTGCCAGTGTCAGCTGCGCTGTCACTCAAGGTGAAGTTTGGCTGAGCAGAGGAAACCACGCACTATGTTGTGTCGAAGCACTTGCATCATGATTCCTGGTGGGTGTGAAGTGGTCGGAGAAGTAACCATTAAATGTTACATACCCATTATTCTTCTCGTTATTTCTAAATACTTAGTATTTCGGATTTCTAAATAGAAGAAGAAGGAATTCCCAGTGAATTAAAAAACAGTCATCAGTATGTATGTGCTAGTCTGGCATGCTTCCAAATTATATATTTCCCTTAACATGACTGCCTCCTTTTTGCATGACTTCATTTTAATTAGTAAGAGAATTACCTGTCACATTTAAGGCTCTCAGAGTGAGAAAAAAATGTCCCTCTTAGTCCACTGCTGTAAAGATAGCATTGAGGAAACAATCAAAAACTGATTCACACGCGACACGAACTGACAGATTTTAACAAAACACCCTTCTAGCAGTAAGTAGGATATTTTGGGCTTGGGTTTTGAGAGCAACTTGTAACTTCAGCCACCTACCGGAGGCTTTATAGTGGTGTCAAAGATATTTGTAGAGAAAGCTATAATCTCATACTGTCTATTTGATGTGTTACTCAGCATGAGCTACATGTTTTCTCTCTAAACATACTGAGCCAGGATGAAAAACAGCCCTTCACACTGAGACAGGCCTATCTGGGAAAACGCCTGTTGTCTCACTCATTCATTCTCTATACCGTTGATCCTGTGCAGGGTTGCAGGAGGCCTGGAACCTATCCCAGGGGACTTGGGGCACGAGACAGGGTACACCCTGGATGAGGTGCCTGCCCATCACAGGGAACACACACACACACACACACACACACACACACACACACACACTACATAGAATTTGGAAATGGCAGTTAGTCCACTCCACATATCCTTAGACTTTAGGAGGAAACCGGAGTATCTGGAGGCAACCGACCAAGCAGGGGGAGAACATACAAATTCTAGTGCTACCAAACTATTCTATTCCATTCTGTTCTATTCTATTTTATAGTATATTATATACTTCATTCATTCATTCATTCATTCATTCATTCATTCATTCATTCATTCATTCATCCAACCCTGTTCCGTAATTGCTTAAAACAAACACAATTGGATACCATGAACACACATTCACACCAAGGGGCCAGGTGTAGCCCCCCGGTATAGCCTTGAGTAGTCAATCCATTCCTGCTGGCATTTTTCTCATCAGAGAGGAAAACCCACATAAATATGAAGAGAACATGCAACATGAAGAGAACATGCCCCTAGGTATGAATGAGTGTGTGCTGCCTTGTAATGGGCTGAATTTCCATTCAGAGTGGGCTCCCATCTTGTGCCCAGAGTTCCTGTGAAGGCCTCCAGACCTTCTGCAACTCAGGCCAGATTAAAACAGCTACTGAAGATAAATGAATGAAAAAATCGACAGCAGATATTGCATACAGAGAAAGTAACTAAACTCTGACGGCTGCTGCTCAGAATCAGAGTGTATAACATACTGAATCTGGCGCTCCCATGAGTTCTTTCTCATGGATGCCCAGTCCCAGTCACAGGTGTGCCCATTCAGCATGCATCATTGCTTGATTGACACTGGTTCTAATACCACACTACACTAGGGAGAGATGTTATTTTGTTCAACATTTTTAAGCAAACAATCCCATACAGATAATATTACTGTATTTTGTTTTACTCGTGCATTAAACAAGTTATGCTGATGTTCTTGTTTTTCTCAGAAGTTGAAGATTTGATGATGATGATTCTACTTCCTCTTTTTATTATTATTATTATTATTATTATTATTGACCAACAAAATCTGAAGGGTACATTTCATTGAGCTAGGCTCTGTTTTTTTCCCTCACTTTTTTGAAAGATTTACACATGTGAAAAGTGATGTTTATTGTCCACTGGCACTTGCTCCTTGAGTGTGTTTTAGATCACAGAGACACACATTCAGGTGCCTCATATGGGCCTTCCAAAGAACCACTTTCCCCTCTGCAAACTCAACTTTTTATATATAAACTTCTTGATATGGCTAACAGCAAACTCAGGTTTAATAAAAAATGGCCAGACAGAAACCATCAGAGAAAACATAAAACTATCTCATAAAGTGCAGGCAGGCAAAGCCTATGTAGCTGACATTTAAAATTGCTTGGTTCCCCTGTTGTGTTCATTTGTTGGAATCAATGACAATTGTTATTATATTACAAAAAAAGCTTTATTTTTGTTATAAATTGGATAATTCTGTGATTGTGTCATTCAGCTGAATATTTCGACCAATTCTAATTTACATTGTCAAAAAAAAAATGATGTACATGATGTACAAGACAAAACCAGTGGTAGGAAATTACAAATAATTAGTCAACCAGTTTTGTAATGGGATATGTAAAATAATAAGTACAGTACTGGACAGTAATGTCTGGGGCCACCCTTCATTTCTTCATATTTTGCTTCCAAAGAGACATACTTTCATGTATTTCTTAATGTAGCCTTGAGGAATAGTTCTCCACGCTTCCTAAAGGACTTTTTTGGCTCTCATTTTTTGCATTTGCTAAACAGTCCCTGTACCTGACCAGTTTCAGGGGAATTTGTGTTGTTTGTTAAACTACATAGTGACCTATGAATCATTCAAGCGAAAAAAAAAACAAAAAAAAAAACCTTAAAGCATGAACCAGTGAGAAGCAGGTGCAGATGATGACAGAAGATCATCCCGGTGATTAGTATACTGGTGATGCTGAATTCTAAGTGGTAGAAAGGAACAGACGAGAGGGGAAATGAGGTTGCTGCTGCGGTTGTCATATCCAATTTTTTACTTATATCTTTAGGCACTTTGCAGCCTATTGCAGTAACACATTTGTTTCCATTTCTTTCATTTAATTTATTTTAACATGAAGAAATGAGGAGTGGTCGAGACATGTGCACAGTATTTATAACATAGGAGTATGGCAGCACATATTGAGGGCACTGGTGGCTCAGTAGTAGATGCCTTGCCGGGAGCAGCCAGAAGACCAACGACATGGCAGCACATATTGGCAACACTGCAAAAATGACCTAGTACTTTTACAATATATATTCCTGGCAAGAGTTTATGTATGTATTATTAAAGATTTATTACAACATTATTTGTTTACTGTAATTGCACACTGTGCTGCATTTTTAAATAACATGAAAACATGCATTTATATACCAAATTACACAGTACTAGGGTCCTAAGAAAAGGCTAAAAGAGGACAAAAGTAATATGAATTATCTATTTAAATCTTACAAGCTAGGAAGATTATGGGTTCCAGCAACAATAACAACAACAGCAACAACAACTACTACTACTACTACTACTACTACTACTACTAATAGATAAATTATAATCAGTCAGTATTGTAAAAAACAAACAAAAAAAATCAGAGTGGCATGTGGGTTCTTGTATCATGCGAGAATATATGATACTGTGTTGAATATAATAGAATATGTGTACACTGGGTTGAATATTTGTAGAATTTAAAGTACATATTCATAGTGCAGGTAATCACAAAAGATCTATATACCAATTCAGAATTATGGAAACTGGTAATAGAACTTCTGAAATCATAAATGCTTAAGCAGAACATAGGGACTTTTACAATATATTGCTGACAAGAATCCATGTGTTTAATAGTAAAGATTTCTTAATAAATTATTTGTTTATAGTTATGACACCGTGAAAGACATGCATGCATATATTCAATTACACAGTAAAATGCATGCATATATATATATATATATATATATATATATATATATATATATATATATAATTACACATGAAGAACTTACAAAAAATGACTAATTAAGAAATTACTAAAGAAGCAATATGATAAGCAATATTATTTATTTTAATCATACTAGCTAACAAAAATAAAAGTTACAACAACAACCAGTAGTAGTAGTAGTATAATAGTAGATTAATTATAAACAATCATATGAATATTACATTGGGGTGAAGAATATAGTGTTTTATGTAGAAACTAAATAAATCACTCATATTGATCTTTTTACAAATTCAGAATTATGGAAAGGATTACGGAGTTATCTTGAAAATGTACAAATTTGAATTTCTAACTGTTTCTAGAGCTTCTGAAATCCCAAGGATTACTTACTGCTACATGTTCTTACAGTGTACATGTTTAACAAAGTAAACAGGGTGATGAAATAAATCAAGAAGCCTGAAGGAACAGACATTTTTAACAAAAAACTTTTTTTGAATTGTGGATATGTCATAGGCCGCAGTTGTACCGCCTGTGATTAAATCTCTGTGGATGTGTGATTACTAAGTGCTCTGTACAGCTGGTGAAATGCTGTGATTTCCCACAAACCTTGACTTTCTGTTTTTAGTTAGTGCTGATTAAGATCAGCTCTAAAGCCCATCTGTGCTGCCCACCATTACTGCACAGAGGAAAATGACACGACTTCTTATCACCTCTGTGTTTGGGCAGGATGATTTTGAGCAGGTGTATAATAGCTGTTCATTACTCCTTCATCTTCATCTTCATCAGTATGTCATCTGACCTGAGTGTTCACTCGGGGAGGAATAATACGGAATGCTAATTAGATGACCTCGTCCTTGCTTTTAGCTAAAACTCACATCTGATAGCGCGTGTGCGTGAAGCAGCTGCAGTCTCGTTTACACACTCGTGCGCGCACTCACGCGCACGCACGTGCGCGCGCAGGAAATCTTCAAAACGACAGCGTCTCTGTTCGGACCAATGGCAGCGGCGCGGGGGCGTGCGCGCAAAGGTGAGCAGCTTTTTGAGTTTACTAAATGACTGCAGCAAGAAATACAGCAGCGTTTGCACGGGGCTTACGGGTGATGGGAGACGCGCTGAGCGTCGCAATTGCATTTTGTTCTACAATTACATTTACTGGAATTGCTTAAAGAAAAGGAAAAAAAAATAAACAAGAAGAGAGAAAGAGCGAGGGGGAAAAATGAAATCGAAAACGTGTCGCGTCTCCTAAGTGGACCGGACAATGGAAGTGGCTTCATGCAGCAGTATTGGTTCGCCCTTGGGAAACAAGTGCGCAGGAAATAAGAGAATCTGCTGCAAAACCGCGTCGGTCCGCACCGGCCGGGTTCCCGCGAGCGCGCGCGACTCCGAAGCGACGCATTGTATCCCGGAACGCGTGTCACTGGATGCGTGAAGAAATTTGAAAAAAGAAAAGAAAAAAAAACACACACACACACACACACACATTCGCGTATGTATTTATTCAATCTCACTTGGTTTGGATTTGCGCCGAACGATAGTTGAAATCCGGACGTTAAACTCGGCGTGCACGTGTGAAGCACGGATGAATTGACGGCGCTCGAGCTGGCTGTGTTGGCGCGCCGTTATGGATTGCCCGGAGTGAACGTCTGAAATTCAACGGGATCGCGTACCGATCCGGAGAGCTGCTTCTGAATACGCGGACTGAAGCTTTCCTCGCTGGGTGCCAACCCAGACATCCGGTGTCAGGATCATGATCATCTCGTTTCTATGGTCTTAAAACCATCCCCTGGCTTTCCCTTGGATCTCTGGTACCCTAAAACCGAGCAGACACAATAGCAATCGATCATCATCATCATCATCATTATTATCATCGCAATTCCGAAATTCGTGCAAGGAAGAGCTCAAAGCTGGCACAATGTGCAGATTAAGCGCGCTCGGAATTTATTTGTGGGAAACCCTAGTGTTTTTCAGGTGAGTAGGCTATTTCAACTGTTGAAATGAGAAACCTTTTACTTTATGGTAGTAATTCTGTATAGGATGTCTGTATGCAGCCTACATGGGCGTTCTCAGCAGGAGGAAAACACTTAGGGCAGGTGAAGGTCTTATAGATCATGTTACTACCCGGGGTATCTGACATGCATTGTTTCTGTGTTAACTTGAAGGCATTTGAAGGTGTGTATAATTGCTCATAGGCTAATGCCTCCCCATTGAGGCAGGTGGAGGAAACCAGGAAAGCTGCATGCGGTTCCATTTAAGCAGGACGAACAGCGAAACAGCGACTACTAGCGTCCACTGAACGCCATAATCATTATCTACTGGCTTTTCACTGAAGCACTGTCAAGGATCCAATATCAAAACAGGAACACACAAAAATAATTTATACGAGTTACATGTTTAATTTATGCATTTATTGTTTTAAATGTGTAATAATAATAATAATAATAATTTCCCCCAAATGCTTTCTTCTTTTGAGGAGGATAATCAATCCAGTCTAGTGAGGCCCTTGTGCATCTATGACAATCTAAGATCCATATCAGTGCAATTTAAAACACTTTGTTTTACCATTGAATCAATAACAGTTTTTTTTTTCTTCTTCTTCATTGCACTCAAAGGATAAGACAAAAAAAAAAAAAGGCAGGTCAGCACCCTTATCAAAAGAGGCATTGCTGGCGCTGTGGTGTTCAGACCCAAATATGAATCTTACCAAATATGGAGCTTCCTGATTAAAAATTTCATTTTCTCCATGACATTTATTTCTGTTTAAACAGCTAATACGAGAAATATGTGTGAATGAGAACACAGCTAGTTATCATTACTCAACAGAGGAATATCTATATCCTGTTTCTCAGTCATGTATGAGACATTGCCATAAAAAAAAAACAGAAATGCAATTAAGTGCACATAAATGTCTCAAATGTTCTGTTTATTGTTGCATAGGAGCTTGTAGCAGTGATTTTTGTATTCTGCATGGGCCATTAATTTCTGAACTAGGATTGTGGTATTGCAGCATCAGCTTTCACTGCTGAACTTTGCAAATTCTCTTAATTGATATCTCTTTCCCAGTCTCAGCCTGACCACAGATCTCATTCAACATGCAGACTTATTGCCACACATTGATTATCATGCCAGTGCCAGTACCACTGATGAATAGAAATTGTACACAAACATTATTATTATTATTATTTTATTTTATTTTATTTTTTTTTAGAAATTGTAAAAGTCTGGTCCATGTTTATTTCCACATTATCTATGTTTCTATTATAATAGGAGTGGAGGGACTGGTGTATGAATAATACAAAAACAAAATACCCACAACCTACATGATGTTATTGAATGTAATTCTTCTCTCACAAATTCATTTTCACTTTCAAAAACCCTTTCCAAATTTTGAAAAATGGATTACCAACCCCTTTTCAGTTTTTACTTATAGAAATATTAGATATACAGCAAAAAACATACTGGTAAGTGGAATGGCTATGCAAAATTGTCCCTATGCATGACTTGTGTACTTGTACTTATGCCCTGTGATGTACAGTAACAGTGTCTTATCCTTTGTGTATTCCTGCTTTGAGCAAAGTGTTCTGGGCCCAACGCGACCATGACCAAGATAGAGCAGTACACTTTCATATGACGCATGTCTTGTTTTCAGCACACAAACTACAAGTTAATGCAAAAAAAAAAATTTAAATCACCCCTGGATGAACCCTGTTATGAAACGAGCATGGTATGCTTGTGAAGATGAGGTTATGTTTACACCTTGGTTATTATTTCACGCTTTTTCTTGTTTGTTCATAATATGTATCTTATTACTGATTTTTATTAATTTTTTTTTTTTCATTCTGCAAAGATTATTAGATCCCACTAGATCAGAACAATTAGATGCGAAGTGAATTTTAACATGGCTTTGTTCAAGCATTTGCAAACTGCATTTGTTTTGTGTGAAATATGTGAAAATCCCAATATGACCTTGAACCAGCCTTGAAAATACCATTGCACAGGCAGGTTCATAGTAGAAAGCAATCTCATTTCTGAAAGGAGAGAGAGAGAGCAATAGGAAAAAATGCACTGTTGTGTCTAAACAGTATTGTTTATACAAAGAATGGGATTCATTATGTGTGACTCGATCACATGAGACCCCGTGTGGTAATTATCCAAGCACAGCTGGTTGCAGTGGCCCAGTAATCAGTTTCTTTTTTTTTTTTTTTTTCATTTCTTTGTTAGCGTTACATGAACAACGGGCAGTTATGAATGGATTTTTTTTTAACAATAGAAAATACATTGCATGGCTAAAGAAAGTCCTGTCTTATTTCTGTTAGTGCTGGGTTTGGGCAAGTTCACATGCATTACAAAATATTATTGATTACCACTGGCCAAGACTGATTGCACTTCAATGAATTATCAACGAACTATCACTCTCAATAACAAAAAAGGTGAATCAGCTGCGGTCTGCACTCCAGTCAGCAATAACTCAATTTAATTTTAGGATTTAAGATTCAATTGCCATTGTACTGCCGTGCTAATGTAGTGGCAAATTAGTGCTGCATAATTGATTGGATAAAAATCGAAATGCCAATGTACATATAGTCAGAAGTTTATGTACAGTAACTTAAGTATTATAAAAATAATTTTCAGTTGAGAAATAAATATTAGCACACACACACACGCTTAATGTGATCATTTGTGCCATTATTTGCTCTTAGCTTAAATAAATCAATTTAAATACAAAGTGATACATTTGATGTTTAAATCGCAAATGTGCATCAAAATAATTGCAATGTGATTCGTTTTTTTTAGCAAAGAAGCGTGCTAAATACAGAACAGCAGAAACGCAGGTCCTTTATTCTTAAAATAGCTAATATCTATTCAAAACTAGCTAAATGGCTTGTGTAACAAAAGTCTAAAGGATGTTCAACATTAAAAACTGAACAGATAATCAGTTCAAAATCTTTTCATGTAAGAATATTTAGCACTACCGATAAGAGCTCGCCAGCATCTGAGTTGTTTGCATATCGTTTTTCTGGATGAAGACTCAGCCATGGGTTTTTTTTTTTTTTTTTTTTTTTTTTTGGTGCTGCATCAGCAATAGCATAAAGACCTCACAAGTGCCTCCGCCAGCATCAATCCAGATTAATTAGAACAGCACTACTCTGATCTTTACAATCTTTAATCATTAGACACGCTTTATTAGTATGCTAAAAATGAGCCATGCTAACCAGGGTACACACATTCATAAACCCGAACGGAGCGGACAGCAGAAAATTCAAATCGATAACTTGAAAGGAGAGAGGGTCTGTAGATTTCACACTGTCGAAAAGATTTCCCCGACAATATGCACGCATGTAAGAGGTACAAATCTGTGAATAGGACACACCACAACAATCAGACAAACCATGACTAATCTTGTTGGGGTTTCACTGCAAGACCATCATATCTTGAGGACAAAACAGACAGATTTTGTCTATATTAGTAATGCTGAAAGCGTTGTTTCTACATCTCAGGAAGACTTGTAATGTGCCATTTATTTTCTTAAATTTTACACAGCTGAATAAGCAAGTCATCCGATTACAACCACCTACACGAGCAGAGTTTGCCTCTTTATACAGAATTCTTTGACTCATTATTGTATAGCTTTTATCTAATAATATGTAGACTACTACTGTATAATTGTATTTTAGAAGCACTGTTAAAGAATCCTCGAGCCACTGTAGCACAGAGTTCATTTGAACCCGTTATAAGGCTCATAGAAATAATTGGACATTCAAAATTTCAAGACTTTTTCCAAGACCGTTTTTTTTTTTTTCTTCCATTTTTATCAATAATTTTTATGTTGCAAATCAGGGTTAGTAAAGTTACTAAAGATGATTTCTCACTTGTCTAGCGTCTGTCACAAATATGTATAGAAAAACACACAGATAAAGTGAAAGCACATGTATTTAAACATATAAATGGGCAAAAATACAAATATACTTATTTTCTTGAGCTACTGATACTGGCACTACGTTTACAAATGTGATTTTTCACACGATTAAGTTTTTATTTTTTAGCAAATTATTAGATTGTTAATTTGTAGAATTAAAAGAATGAAATTAATTTGTAAAATAATTTTTTTGTCTTATTTATAGAAAATCAAAAATATATTGTATAATATAAATGCATTAATATAGGTTTTTAAAAATGCCAATTATATGGGTTTTTTATTTCTTTATTTTTGTTCTATGATAAATACTGTGCAACTCTGTGTAAAAGCTAGCTAATGTGCTAGAAATGTGCGGAACAGTCAGTCAAGAAGACCGCAGTGGTAAATGTTAATGAGCTAAAAGCTTAATGATGTGTGAAGCAGGATGAGGCTGACTGCTGGTTAGTTAACTCTGAACGGAGGAACGTCAACTACAAGTTAAACAGAAAGAAAAGCTGGACAAAGGAATTAGATGTTTCAAGGGCACGGGTGCTATCAATACACTCTGAGATGTGTAATGATTATTGATCTCTTTTTGTCTATCATTGATTCTGGGATCAATAAATTGGCCCCTGGGGAAAATTAATTTGAATGGTTATCATATTGTGTGTGTGTGTGTGTGAGAGAGAGAGAGAGATCAATGCAGTGAACATGAACGTTGACTAGGGAGAAAGTCTGTTCTAAACCAGCAGGTGTTTAAACAGGAATAATGACCTTTAGCCTGAACAGATGACAAACTCTGCAGGCACATGAGAGAATATTAACGATTGCCCCTTTTCATGCTTCCTTATAGAGACAGTTATATTGTCGGATCATCTATGTCGGGTCAGCAGGTCTTATATGCCTTTTTATGTGTACTTTAGAAAGTGACAAAAAATGCCTAATTAATTATTGCCTCTAATCTCTAGTGTTCATAAATACTTGTTCATTTAGCATACAAAATTAGTTTTTTTGTTTTTATTGTTGTGATAAAAATCTTGACTCTATGCTTACAATCTTGTGTTAGCATAAATAGCCTGTGAAGTGCAAGATACCAGATACCAGACTAAAAGAGACTGCTATTAAAGATGGGGTTAAAACAAATCATGTATCACCACACTCCAAATGACTCCAAAATTGATTTTTTTAAATGTATTTATAATGTATATATTTTTGCATTCGAGGGGGTAAAATGGTGGCGACTATTCACACATTGGCAGGCAGCACAGTATCCTACAGTATGTGGTAGGAGCAAATGATTCGTTTGTTTAGAATTGCAACAAAATATAAAAAAATATTATTGAACCTGGATATTCGTAAAATCGTCATATTAACTGAATACAAATCAAACCGGCCCCTGTGATAACATTGTATTAGCTGGTCCCTGGTTATTCCCGTCCTTACTGTGTATCCTGCTAAAAAAGGTTCACTATAGGTTGTATATACTGTAGTAACCCTCTGATTAATCAATGTTTTCAACTAATTTAAACAGTAGATAGATAGATAGATAGATAGAAAAAATAAATAAATACACTGTATACAATTTAAGTGGAATTAATGTGGTAAAAAATGGTGTCAAGTACATGATGATTGTATATACAGAAGGGAACTTACAGTATGTAACTGTATATAAGGTGCACCAGCAACTTGAAATATTAATAAAAGAGAGAGTGTCAGAAAAGGAAATCCTTCTTATGACACAGAGCAAAGAATTTTTTTGTTCTAACTTTAAAACAAATCAATTCAATTTGAACTGCAATTTGAAAAATTTATTGCAGCTGCAAAAAAAAAAAAAAAACAACAATTGGGAATGTAAGGGTCCAAAAGTCTGACGTCTGAAGGGACAAATTAAAATAGGAAACAAAAGTTAATGTTCAGTATCTTTAATTTTTAACATTTAAGCGTTAATGCTACTGTATTTCTCTGTTCTTGTTCCAATGTAAGCAAATTTGTGATACTGATCATGTGAACTGCTTTTTCCTCCTGTTGTAACGTGCTAGTCAGATCTGATGTATTTGATCTAAACGGATCATAAGATTCTTGTGGAGTCCAGGCCAGCCCGAGCACACGCTCTCGAGAACATACCAAACACTAATCAACTTTGAAATACAGAATACAGACAAACCTCAGCATAATAATTGAATCTGTTCTGGAGGTGAGTCTTTAAGGGGAAAATTAACATTTCGATACAATTGTCCCCTAAGAAATAATGTAAATGTAGATAATCCGTTCCAGCCGTTCCAATAATTTAATTTGATGAAATTTGTTCAAGCATTGTCACCATTGGTGTAGATAAGGTAGTTCAGATATTCTGGAGTCACGTCCTCAATGCTGATGTTGAGGCGAGTGTTTTGTGAGTACCATTCAATCACGCTGCCAGTTGAGGACCGGTGAGACGTCTTCTTCTTACAATAGAGACTCTGATGTAATTGTCTTCTTTCTCGGTTGTGTATCAGAACCTCCCACTTCTCTTTCTGTCCTGGTTAGAGACAGTTAGTATTGTTCTTTGAAGAGAGTAATACACACCATTATGTATGAAATCTTGTATTTCTGAGCAATTTGTCACATGGAATTCCACTTCTGTACTGATGAGCTTCATAAGAGTTATTTTTCCGTTAATTTTGAGTCTGTAACCCACAAAAGCTGCTGGTCCAGGTACTTGACGGACCTAAAGCAGAGCTTTTCAGCGGAAAGTGCAAAAGCGTTTTCTAATGAACATTAGCCTTCTTTTTTTCTTTTGACTATGTAGCCATTGCCAATTAACAATACCTAGACTGTGTCTTTCTTTCAAAACTATTTTTAATTCTTAAGTGATCCACAACCTTTGATCCTTATGAATGGATTAATTAAGGATTTCTTTTCCTGTTATGATTTCATAGCCGGTATGGTGTTTACAATGCAGCACAATGTCTGTACCAGTCATTTAATGTTCGGTTTAATTAAAAGCATGTAATTAAATGTTCAGTTTATGACTGCGTCAATCCTCTTTTTTTCTGCCACTAGTCTGATTGAATATGTAACACAAAAACAACCCTATAAGTAGTAACCTGCAAATAATATTTCTTAAAAAACATCAACATTTCTGATAATAAAAAAATGAAAAGAATTATTCTCAACATGTGAATGTTATGGCTAATCAGTGTATTACTGATTGTTTTCGAACCCTACACTTTCCTTTCTCAAATATGAACTTCCCAAACCCTGTGGTGATTTCAGTGCTTGGACTGAATTAGTGAGAAAATGCTGCCTTCATGCATCATATGTGTGTGTGTGTGTGTGTGTGTGTGTGTGTGTGTGTGTGTGTGTGTGTGTGTGTGTGTGTGTGTGGCAGGCAGCTTCATTAAATGGTCTCTAACTGTTTACTTTCTGCATAATATTTCCTATTCCATGACATGTGTCACTATACCACTATTATTCACTTTTCCTTCTTCTTCTGGTCACTTTAGTAATACTTGCTATTACTGGGGTGGATCCATTTTGCTTGAATTCTTAATTCTCCAGAGCATAGATTTAACAAGGTGCTGGAAACATTTCTTAGAGATAACATAACACACATAATGAAATGATAGCATCACGCAGTTCTGCTAATATTCTTCTATCGTCCAATTTTGGTGAATCCTTGCAAATCGTAGCCTCAGTTTCCTGTTCTTAGCTGGCAGGAGTGGCACCCAGTGTGGTCTTCTGCTGCTGTCGTCCATCTGCTTCAAGTTTCAACATGTTTTGATGTGTGCTCAGAGATGCTCGGTTGCAAGGAGAAGTTATTTGATTTGCCTCAAACTGTTGCCTTTCTATTAACTTGAACCGGTCTAGCCGTTCTCCTCTGACCTCTGGCATCAACAAGGCATTTTTACCCAGAGGATTGCCACACACTGGATATTTTCTCTTTTTCAGACCATTCTCTGTAAACCCTAGAGAGGGTGGGCGTGCAAATCCCAGTAGTTCAGCAATTCCGGAAATACTCATACCAGCCCGCCTGGCAGCAACAACCATGCCATGTTCAAAGTCACTTAAATCCTCTTTCCTCCTCATTCGGACCATGTCTTCATGCCCAAATGCATTGTGTTGCTGCCAGGTGCTTGGCTGATTAGCTGTTTGCGTTAATAAGCAATTGAACAGGTGAGTGTGTGCATGTGTGTATGTATATATACAATGCTGCGCGAAGCAACATATTATCATGGATTAGGAAGGAGCAAGTGGGACAAAGTTACCAGAGCAACCCAGATTTTCCAGCACGCTCAGTAAAACTAATCTTAGCCATGAGGAAGGATGATTTTGAAGACATTTTTGCACAAAAGAATCTTCTGTAAAGAGGAGGAAAGAGTAATAAACTGAATACAGTCAACGTTTGGTGTGAAAACCCTTTGCTTCAAGAAATCAATAGTGTTAGATACAGATTTGTGCAGTTTAACAGCTAAGTAAAACAGCTGGATGTTTTAATGCGTGTGCTGGAGGATATGCCAGAGTTCTTCTGGTAATTTTGTCACACTTGCTCCTTTCTATTTTCATGCGAAACCCAGGAGCCTACATTAAGTTTTTTTTGTTTGTTTGTTTGTTTCTGAAAACTGGTCTGTCTTATGTAATATGTTGCTTTCTTTACAGAACTGCAAATATTCTTCTGTTATCCTATTTATTTATTCATTTTATGGTATGGTTGGAAATAGTGGATGGTTTTGTACAGAATACTACAGACATAATAAGCACATGTTAGTTCTGTGCAAAAGCTTTATTATTCTTCTTATTTTTTTATTATTATTATTATTATTTATTTTTATCAACTTACAAAATGCAAAGTGGGAAAAAAAAGAAAAATCAAATCAAGATTTGGTGTGACTATGCTTCGGCTTCAAACCTGCATCAATACTTAGTCTTGCACACATGCACAAACTCAGGGATTTTGTAGGATCAGAGTCAGGTGCATGATGACCAATGATCATCAAATGCATACTTAGGTTGAAACATAGTCATTAACTGAAACAGAAACAGCAGGACAAGAATCTTAAAACTGGTGAGGATCAGACAAACTAAGGTGAGGTTGAGGAAAGCATTGTCATGTCACAGGTCATACATCATGGCAAGACTAAACACAGCCACATGATGTAATACTGCATCAGCAAGGTCTCTCCCAGGCAATGATTTCAGATCAGACAAGGGTTTTCAGATGTGCTGTTCAAGCTATTTTGAAGAAGCACAATGAAACGGGCAATGCTCAGGACTGTGGCCCAGTGGTCGACCAAGGAGATTTAATGCAGCAGATAAAAGACGCATAATGCTTCAACATCGGAAGATGTCCAGCAGTCCCATCAGCAAAGATCTGGTGAAAACCAGTGGGACCCAGCTACACCCCTCTCCTGTCCCGAGAAGTCTCAGATGATGGAGGATCTGTGAAAGTTTGGGGCTGCATTTCTGCAAGTGTAGTTGGTGATTTGGTCAGACTTAATGGTGTCCTCAGTGCTGAAAAAGAAAGAAGATACTTTTTCTAACAGGCAATATCATTATGGAGGCATCTGATTGGCTCCAAATTTATTCTGCAGCAGCACAATAACCCCCCAAAAATGCATAAAGCATAAAGAAGAACCAGGAGTCCTGGAAGTGATGCCCCCACAGAACCCTGATATCAACATCATCGAGTCAGTCTGGGATTACATGAAGAGACAGAAGGATTCGAGGCAGCCTACATCCACAGAATATTTGTCATTAGTTCTCCAAGATGTTTGGAACAACCTACCAAAGTTAGTAGGTGGTATGATGATGCGTTGAGGACCCTTTAATGTCAGGTACAATTTGTGCAGTTTTATAAGAAAGGAAGTTTTCCTGAGCATCCTGTAAATCCACCCACAGTTCTTCTGAGGACTTTTATCTGTTGCACCTGCTTTTTTTTGCATGCAAAATTAAATTTTTCTGTTTTCATATAGAAAAAAAAAACAGCTTCTATTTTAAAGGTGTTTGCTGACAGTATATAATATGATGCTTTCTTTTCTGGTGTAAAAATATTTTTCTGCAGCTTTTCATTTTGTGGTGGAATACTGACGAAATACTGATTTGAAAGTCAGAAGTGTATTTGTACCGACTGAATATAAAAAAAATCTTTCTTCCTTTTCTATAGTAAAACTGCTGTGAAGGTACAGTGAACAATGTTGTAAAGTTTGGATGTGCAAGAGTAAAAAAATGGGAAATGTTTACTTGAAGAACATGTGCTAGACGTTCTGGCAGCATAAAGGGTCGACAGCATGCCTTACTCCCAAAGTTATCCACACACCAGCTTAATTATTCTGTGTAGTTCACTCTGTACACATAAAAAAAGGGTTGGACAAGTGGACAGATTTCATAACACACCTGCCTCTGTTTCTTTATCTTATTTTTCAGCTTGGCAGCATCCCAGCAAGCTGCAGCACGAAAAGCTGCCTCCCCAATGCCCCCTTCAGAATTCTTGGACAAACTCATGGGGAAAGTGTCTGGGTACGATGCAAGAATCAGACCAAATTTTAAAGGTAAGTGCAGCCATAGAGACAGCGGCGAAAAAACACAGGAATGTAGCCAAGCAATGGCTTGGATTGAATAGATGGAAATGCTTGGGCATGTGTCTTTTAGAGCTGGGGATTCGTTCCAAATTGCATATTGAAGTAAAGTGCATTTCGACCATTGATCACTGGTCAAGAAAACGCTATGGAAGCAAGTGATCAATTGTGCTATTGATCCAAAATGTCTCTACCATATGCTGAAATGCTCAAGCTTTACTGGGTTTCCTATTTGACAAATTCTGTGAGCTTTTTGTGTGTGGTGCCTAGTCAAGTTTGAATCACAATCCCCAAGATTTACTGAAAAATCGCATTTGCATGTGAATGGAACAGCAAAGCTATGTCCGTATTTCAGTGCGGTGAAGCATGACGAAATTAGCATGTGAAATTGGATTTTCATTTCTATTCGTTTTTTGGACATGATCCCTGTGATAACCTTTGTTTAAGAATTGAAGCGGCTGTTCCTTATAAGGCTTTCCCTAGGCTGGCTACATTCCTGTATGGGGCCTGAAACTTTATGTTACTGTCATAAGAGTGTGTGTGAGGTAGTATTTTTCTTCTGATTCAGTGTTTGGCCTGGTATGTGTAATAAGAGTGTTAAAAATGACCTCAGTCCAAAAAACAGAGGCACCGAGGCACGTCAGATGTTTCCATTTTGCCGCAACTTTAAAAGATTTTTTGGAAGAAAAAAAAAAATTATACTGAAAAATGTGCATTTTTTTTTTCCTGTAACTGTTGAGGTTAAATGGCCTGAAATTCAGAATGCTTGTTGTGTCTATTTTTTTTTTTTTTTTTAGTAACAATGCTTGGAAGTACAGGCTCTTCTTTGTTTTGTGATGGTGTCCATCTTAACCTTGCTCATAGCTAAGGTTGTTTTTTTTTGTGTGCTGTTTGCAGAAGCACTCTGCAGTATTAAAGGCTTTTCGTTAAATGCATTGTGTCATGTCGAGCTGTGCTCCTGAATATTTTAGCTTTATATTTTACTGCAATTTAGTTTAAGACATTTTTTTATGTAATAATTCAGTTAGGAAAGTATAACAAAGAATGCATTTATTTTGTCTAAGATGCAGCAACAATTAATGAGCTTTGTACGTCATCCCCTGCACGAGTCTATACTGGGTAATTCTGCATGAGGCTGTTCTTGTGTGATCTACTGTATGTGGATCAGCTTTTATTGGATTTCTAGGAACCATGGGTTGATTTTGCCTTTCAGAAATCAGGAGCACCAAACAAAAATGGTGCTATCTTACAAAGATGCCAAATGTATTGGTTATTTACACAAATTAATAAACAGACGAGTCTATGAATAGCAGCATGACACTGTTATTCACATTAGAAGAAAAAACTATATTTAAAAGTGTGATAATACTGTAACAGAAAACCAAAAACGTTTCTATTACCAGAGTATGAATACGTACTGTACAGCTGGACAATCCGTGCTACTGGATGATGTTAATTATGTAACGTTATGTTAAAGCAGCTTTTCAAAAAAAAAGAAAAGTTTTTTGTTAGTATGACAAACTCAAAAATAATTGACTGTAGATCACTATGGCAGAAATGTTTCATGGTTTCAGAAACATTTTAATCAGTTTGATCATTGTCATAGCAATTATAGCAATTATACGCTTACTTTAATATCGTAGTTGTATTATATATCTAATATAATTTAATTCTAGTATTATTTAATATCATATTTGTATGTTTATATCTGTAGTTTTTAATTTAATCTCGCACAATTTGTCCATATAAGCTGTATCAGGCTTTACTTGGTAAGAAGCAGAATTATATTAGCATTTCCAAGTTATTTTCCTAAGGTAATAAAATAGTAGCATTCTTGCTCTGTCGCTGCATCCAGATTGTTATGAATTAATGTAGAACATGTGAGTTTTTATCTGATGCATTTTCTCCTATGAAAGCAGATGCTTTTATAACACCCAGTAGAAAGATTACTATATTTGCACATTGTCTGTCAATACAATAAATTAAAAAAAAATGCAAATCACAGCTATAAAACTCATTGGACTTTTATACCCCTTTGCTTTAACAGTGAGACAATTTGGTGAGTATGAACAATTCTGATTGGTTGATAAGCGAATTTTGTGAGTGAGCAGCATTAACAGTTATCTTTGAGAGTAAATATAATATTTATAGACATCCTGCTTTAAATTAAATTCATATTGTGTTTTTAAACATAGTAAAATTATTATTATTATTATTATTATTATAATAATTATTATTATTCCCTAGTATAAGCCCTATAAAAAAGCGACATTATAATAATTAAGCTGACATAATCTAATAATTAAATACATTTTTGACCCAGTAAGGTTTTAATGCTTGAATATGCAAAGTGAGGCAATGGTTATCTTACCTTAAATATAATTAAACCTTCTAACGATTTTCATAATTGGAATAACTAAGCAGTCCTTTTTAAAACCACTTGGAAGAATTGGAAAGAATCTTCAAAAAGCAAGAAAATATAATAAACAAGCCCCAGCTCTTTAGTGTGACGTTCCAACACAATGAAATTTATTTCATTGTCTGAGACCCGAGAGGCAGCCATGGTCACATGAACAGACATTATGAAAGTCAATGGGACGTCATGGCTGTCAAGTCAGGAGTGTATGAGCACATTGAGCCGGAAGCACTCACATTCCTGCTTTTGGCTGCTCTGCTGTAGAGCGCAGTAATGACATTCATTCAGTGAGGGATCTAATATACTGAACTCATGATGGTGTCCTCGGCCAGAGGTTGCTTTTGAACACAAACTGTCTATCTCGAGTAGACATTTATTTCCAGCTCTTATTGTCAAGGAGCACTCCACTACCACTTTTAGCTAATTTGATGCTAGACAGTGGCCCGAAGCTATGATGTGCCAACATGAAAAGAAATATACTGGTGTTGCCTGAGACCTAATGTATAAAAATCCAAAAAAAAAAAAAAAAAAAAGATTTATCGAGTCGTATTTATCGTGCATTATTTAGGACAAACCTTGTACAGATGACCAGATCTGATCATTTCAATTCTGTAGATTTAAATGAATTTGAACCTCTCAAGGATATTCTTTAGTTGTGTTGTTATAGTTTGAGAAGCAGCTTCCTTCTGCTGGTGCTGTGGAGTCAGGAAAGTTGTGAAGCACTGAGGCTCTTCCGCGAACAGACTTTGATGCATTCTCCAGCATTAATTGACAACTGGAGTTGAGTATAGCTGCGACCACCGTGATCTTGTTCACCTTGTCAGTGGATATGAGGAACAGCTGAGTCAGGCATCATGAGGTGCAAGGAAGCCCAAAAGGATACCACCTCTGTGAATTGCTTTAGATCTGCTACTGTTCATTCACCTCTCCTGACCATCCAGAGTTATTTATTTATTTATTTATTTTTAAGTACAACCACAATGAACTGCATTATTGACCCGTGTACTTCTGAATGGCTATGAAGGTGTACATGTGTAAGTATAAAGTATGTTATTGAAATATTTGCAGTATATAATATTCAATTTAGTTCTTTTCTGGATATACAGTACGACCTGTCCGACTGTTTATTATCTTTATGCATTTCCACCTCAATTGTATCAAATCTAAATAAATAAATAAATAAATAAATAAATAAAAGATTTATGATATGCTACTGGAGCTTGATGTTAATTTGGATCCTAACTGCTCTGAGTAATTGGACTTTAATTGATCGATGAGAACTTCTGTAATGAGAGGGAGTGTAGCCTTCAAATTTAGCCTGAAATGGAAGACTTGTTTCCATGCTTTTTTTTTTCTGTTTTGTTTACAAAATCTAACGACCTAATGCTGTGAAGTGATATGCTGTGGGAGACCGTGCACTAGGCAAATCTGTCGTTCCAATGTAACAGTGCTATAACCAAGCTAAAACAAAAAGCAGCAACAAAAATGTGGATCATAGTGCTAGAGGTGTCTCTCTGGTGGGTTCCCGTCTGCCAGATGATGTAATCTGTCCAACATATCAAAGTAGTAGAAAGTAGCTTAAACCATATCTCCAATGCGGCACTTGCTGTCATATAGTAGGAGTAGAAATATTGTTGTTTTCTCATGGGTTGTGTAAAGGCCAGAGGACAGCTGCAACGACACTGCAGGCCAGTAAATATACAGTGTGATAGAGCAGTCATCCAGTACGAAGGGAGCAGGGTAAACTTGATTTTAACCTTTTATACACATTTTAAGTTGTTATAGAAGTTCACAATCTCTCAGGACTGCCGACACTATGGACTATGGGAATTTCATTCTGTAACTGATATTGCACAAATTCGAAGCAAGCATGTGTGGCTGCTGCAGTTCAGCTTTGCTGACTCAAAGGTGCATGATGGAACCGTGCCAGTGCGTTTATGAATGGGTGTATTAATGGCTGCAGGTTACACATAATCAAGGGTGTAGTTGTGCTTGGTGTGGAAATATGTGGTTCATAGGGAACGTTGAAGAAAATATGAAAGATGAATTTTA
>JAAGKR010008848.1:0-29184 GCA_011419295.1 Clarias macrocephalus | reverse complement strand
AATAGAATAGAATAGAATAGAATAGAGGAGCCTGGAGCTGCATGGGCGAGCTGGTGAGCAGGGGAGCTGTTCGTGACGCTGAGAAATGATTTGGGAGATCATTGATCCGCCCCGTTCCACGGCATACAGCTCTCTGCTGAGTAACGCTCAGTCAAAACGCCAGGCAGCAGAACGATGTGCATAAAGCACGGCCATGACTCACATCATAATCTCGCCCCAAAGGTTGCGCTGCACTTTGAATTAACACCCCGAAGTTTTTACAAAGACAGCCTTCCCTGATGAATTCGCAATGTTCGGAGGGACACGGAGCCAAAACGACAGCTCATTAGTTATCGAACTTTTTCTTCCATTACTTGAAGAGCGATGAATTAAAAGATGGTTAGATGAATACTGATTAAGGCTTATAGTTATATTTGCATTAAGAAATGCAGTTTCTGATATCGCTCTCATCTCAACAGCATCAAGCGAGTGTCCCCTTATGTCATCTTTAGGCTAAAGAAACTGAAGGGAAAAAAAAATAAACCCACATGTTAGGAAGACCTTGAAGACTTTCTTTTGGAGGACCTTGGAGGACTGTATGGTGGCTCGTCAAGCCGTTGCAACAAACGATTATCATTGCATGACAGATTACTTCACCATCTACTGTACACGGAGACGCAGCGCAGAAGAAGTCGGCGACTTGAGAACAGCCCTAGAGAACCAAAGTCGGTATACAGGGGCTTGAACCTCACTACCGTCTCTCTACATCTCAGCGTCAAGCTTCTGCAACACCATCACCTGTACTGTACCAGCAGCTTCCCCCGTTGTCCTCTGGCTCACTCGTTGCTCGTGCATTGACGTTTCCCAGAGATGTATAGTGAGGCATCGGACCTCACTATACATCGCAAGCCAAAAGTGCAGACCAGGAGCACAAAAATACATTGGATTCCACATGAGGGCTCTCAGGTGGGCTATAGAGGTCTTGAACCTTACCTCCCACGATCACTTCCTGGCGAGATTCAGACATACATTAAACCACTCCCCTGAAGGGGAAGAAGTGGGCGAACGCTTACTCACCCTGAAACACTGGAACTAAAAGTGCTGAAGAAAACACGCAGGTGGAGACGGAATGAGCCGGCGCTCAAGGTGACATTCCGTCAGGGGATCAACGCGGACTGACAGCTGGTCTGCAGAGGTATCGCTGGATGACTTGATTGACATGTCTCACCAGGAAGTGCTCCTACTGTACCTTTGGGTGAATCTCCAGTAAAGTTTGGTCAACCTGCATCTGTGTTCATTCATCATGGCGTGATACAGTAGGTTCCTTATAGGGTATATTTAAACTACAGTGTTGTTGGAGGTCGAATAACAAACAAGGTGCAATTTACTATTGCACCTTTAATATCTTATTATCTTTTCACACCTTCTCGACCATGATGCTTTACGACTTATTATGCCGTCCGCGTCCTGGCATTAAAAATAATTTGCACGGTTTAAAACAGCAGAGGCAGATGAAAAACTCACTTAATATCAGGTCACATGTGAGGGTGCACGGTTAGAAGTTCCTCACTAACTCAAATAGAAACGAGAGTCAGCCATCAAGCTGGCACTTCATTCTTTTTTTCTTTTTTTCCTTTAACGGACGCAGCCATGGTAACAGTCGCATCATGTGGGAGTGTGGAAATTTCTCGCATGTGTCTGAGGCATATCTGCATCATAGAGGCAGGATATTAATTTCTGTTTCGCGCATAGGAGGCTTCTTCTCGTGTTTTATGAATTTCGGACTGAAATGACGACGTAAGCTCTTATGACTGTGTGTTTATTTTTAGTCTGTTCTAACACATCGGATGCATCTCGGTCTACAGCTTACATTGTGTTGGAAATGACCCCAGTGTGTACTGTGCACATTAAATCACTCTAAATAAGCACATTGCTCGAGGTTCAACATTTTTCAGTCATTTCAGATAAATGTATATATTATATACGCAGTACAGTTATGTCTAAAGGTTAGTCTTGTCCTAATAAACATAAAAGTAAAAAAAATAAATAAATAAAAATCACCTGATTTTGGTGGTCTTAGCATTCTTACACCCATGGTAGGACCTCCAGTCAACATTGTCAACTGGAAGTACAAGGCCACAGTGCTAACCACTACACCACTACGCCAAAAAGTGACAGAAAAAGCACAGCTAAGTCCTCCTCACAGCAAACACGAGTGAAATAAATGAGTAAGTACATACGGCTGTGAAGGTTACGGGTGCACAAACTTTTGCTCACGAAGCCTATTTGTTCCTTCAAATCCTTGCAGCACGATGATTCTAACCTAATCCATGTAAGGCCATGTTTCAGAAGTGTTTCAATCAAGTCAGGTACCTTCAAGTGCAACTCAAAGCCTCGATTCAGCAAGTCAAGGTCAAGTCAATTCACCTTCACGCTCAGGTCAAGCGGAGTGCAGGAGCACTCATGGTGATGTTCTGTAGTCATAAGGGATTTCTAACTAGCAACCAAATTTGATAAGAAAACCAGTTATAGAGTCAATACCTAAAATTCTCAAGGGTTCCTCCAGAGTAACGGTTCTAGATCGAGTTCAAGTGTGGTCTCGAGCAATGAAAATCAGATTTAAGTCACTAAAGTAAATCTACATGATCCACTTTTACCATTTGCAATTCCTAGGGTGCATGCACACACTACTGCATACATGTATTTTTTTTTGACAAATTTCCCAATTTTGAATTCATGCATTTTTTAAATGGGGTATGGTTGGGAATTTCCATTCTGTGAAATCCACTTGAGGATTAAGGGCCTTGCGCGAGGGCCCGACAGTAGCAGCTATGCGTTTAACCCTTATGATCAGTAGTCCAAGGCCTTGCCCAGTGATCTACACCCCCCCACTCCCCCCTCACTTACTTTACATAGACAATGAGTTTGAGGTATGGACCATTAGCACACTGACTTTGGGGGGAGCTCTGCGATCTGTGCTACTGTAGCTTCTTAAAGAGGGAACCTTGAAGAGACGAGTGTGTACACAGCAATACAGCGGCATTTTTGTTAATGCATTAATATAATGAATTTAGCATGTACAGATTTTTTATTTGTCAATGTTAATAATCTGGCTCAATTTCTAGTCAGTATACTATATTTACTATACACAGTACACGATATACCATTGCAATTTACTCCAGAAAACATCTGGAATGTCATCGAGAGGAAGGTGTAGGGTCGCAAACCATCAAGCAAAGCTGAGCTGCTTGTTTTTTTTTTTTTTACTTTTACAAAAAGAGAAGTTACCCAACAGCGGAAAACTGGTGGAGAGCCAAAGCTCAACAAAGCTGTAATTGCAAATCGGGGTTATTCTACCAAATACTGATTTCTTAATGTTATTTATCCAAAGCATTAACATAACTTGTTTACAAATTATTACCATTTTTGTTTCACTTGAGTTATTAAGGCTCTGCAAATTCCGCATGATCTTGAGTTATTTTAATGTGTTGTGATGTTTTCATTATATTTAAATATATGCTCTAAATCACAATAATTATATTTTGAATTTAGGAGAAATAAACAAAACAAAACTCACCAAAACATGCACCTATAAGAAAGAAAAAAAAGATTTTAAAGTGGTCTCTTATACAGTGGTCTCTTATACCCTATATATATATATATAGTATACAGATCTGGGGGAAAAATATATATAATAAAATAAAAAAATATTATATATATATATATACTGTATATGGTTTTGATTAGGATCCCCATCTGTGACTGTTGTCTAGGAAGCTAAAAAAAAAAAACGTCATAGCTGAAAATTTAATTATGCTTCTGAGCTGTGTTAGATTTATGACTTTAATAGAATTAGCTGGGGTGCCATTGGCTAACAGTTAGCTCCAGCAGCACAAACAGGGAGAGCACATGTTTCTCCCTTCACCGCGCGTTAACACCGCAATATCTAGCAAATTATTCCGCGTGTGCTTGCAGTGAAGCTGTATTTTAATATTCCTTTTCTAAAACATGATCAATTCTCCCGTTGTGCTCTTGATTAGCGAGACTGAATACTCATGGATCAGTGTGGATCATCATGACAATGTTTGATCATGTTACACTTAATAAGCTTAAAATAAATAAATAAATAAATAAATAAATAAATAAATGAATGAATAAAAAACGCAGCATATTATCTCTGTCATGTCCGTTCATTATCGGACAGGAAAATTAACACCCTGTGCTGACGAGCTTTTGGGAGATCTGATTTCGCATCAGATTGAACAGTGAAAAAGAAAAAAAATAATAATAAAATTCACACTTCCAAAGTAGTACAGCAGCAAAGTTTTGTTTTTTTGTTTTTTTTTTGCATGATGTCAGACAAAAGTCTTGACCCACCCGTCATTTCTTTATATTTTGCTTCCAAAAAAAACTGAATTTCTTTTATTTTTGATTTGAGTGATAATTCTCCAGGCTGACCGAGTGCTGACTGGTTAAAAAAAAAAACAACGAGAGGGGAAATGAGGTTGCTGCTTCTACATGGCTTATCCTGTATACCGGGTGATCGGTGGCTTGAAGCCTATACCAGGAGACGTAGGACACGAGGACGCTGGACGAGGTGCCAGTCCACGCAGGGCGCACACACTCAATACGTGCAAACTGGCAACACCCGGGATGGGAATCGAACCCGGCGCGGCAGTGCTAACCGGAGTTTGTTACATAAACAACCAATTATGTCTTTACATTATGTCTGTTGCTCAAAATGTGTATATCATAAGGTTAATCACTTCCAGAGACATGAGGTAGGACGAAACTATAGGAGGAATAAATACAAAAGCACACACACATACAGTAGGTAGAAGACACGGTACACAGACAGTAACACCTGAGCTCAGCGTCCACCTGGATCCCTGTGTTCCAGACTACCACCAGTGTACCGTAGTCGGCAGGGCAACAAGGACTGTAACATTTGCACTGCAATTCTATGCGAAATTTAGTCCCGGCATTAAAAACCTATTTCTATTTAGGAAAAATATCCCGAATTCGAGCACACCTCCAAGAGCCTTGCTCTGTTAAACATGATCCTCTGCTTTCCCCAGGTGTTTAGCTTGATGTTAGTGTTTATCTGGTGGCTGTCAAGGGCAAATCTTATTGTTTACTCTGTCCCGGTCTAAATCCCTCCCGTTCGTCCCTCGTGCACCTCTTTAATAAACCGATTCGCGGCGAGCTCCGTGTGCTTGCCGATATACACGCTTAAAGCACACAACACATGGCGCCTCTGGCATCTGGAAACAGATAGGAGCGTCCCCAGAGGACTCCATTCACAATATCCTCTTCATTAAACAGCCGTTCTTGTGTAAAAAATTAGTGCCGAGCTCAAATCCCAGGCGCACATTAAGTCATTATGTGGAATCACCGGCGTGTCAGTTCGGATGTTAATGTGTGATGGTTGTGCTAGGTTTTGGTGGGTCTCTTTCAGTGTGTGTGTGTGTGTGTGTGTGTGTGTTTGTGTGTATGGATGTGTTCTCCGGATCCCCTCTGCTCTTTTAAAGCTGTGTCCTTTACCATGGAGCTGTTAGGGATGAGCGATGTTTTATACCCTGTATATACTGTAAAATGTCATGATGTAATACTGTAAAGCAAATTATTACACACCTTGAAAAAAATATATCGACTTACTGTACACTAGATATGAGCATATAATGTACTTAGGACAGTTCATAGCGGGGTTCAAAAAGTCTAGAGATGTTTTTACTCACTCACTCACTCATCGTCTATACCGCTTAATCCTGTATTCAGGGTCGCGGGGGGGCCTGGAGCCTATCGCAGGAGGCTTAGGGCATGAGGTGGGGTACACCCTGGACAGGGTGCCGATCCATCGCAGAGTACACACACTCACTCACACACTATGGGCAATTTGGAAATGCCATTTAGCCTAATCTACATGTCTTTGGATTGTGGGAGGAAACTGGAGAACCCAGAGGAAACCCACCAAGCACGGGGAGAACATGCAAACTCCATGCACACGAACCCAGACCCTGGAGGTGCAAGGCGACAGCGCTAACCACTACACCACCGTACCGCCCAGATGTTTTTTATTATTATTTAAAATGGAAAATATACAGAGCATTAGAATTTAGAAATGTTTCAAAGCGAGTAAATCCCGTCAATATTTAATATGCATGGGTCCCTGTTTAAATATAACCCAATGTCTGACTTTTAACTGCTTTGTACAAAAAAACAAAACAAAAAAAAAGCACATGATTACATTACACTCTGATGCATTTGATCTAAAACAGATCATAAGCTTTTTTTTTTTTTTGCACAAACCTGGGCCATCCATAGCAGTCCAAATCTGTTCTTAAAGGTCCCATATTTTCCTTCTCCTTCCGAAGTTAACACAAAACTTTTGTTTGTTAATGCTCGAGATAAACACCCTTCAGATGATGCATTTTTTCATATCTTAAACTCCCAGCAGCGCCGGACAGAGCCGAGCGAGAAGCCGGAGAAGAGGCATCTTCTTTTGTGAGGTCACATAAGCTTGCTTGTTTAAAGGCAAAAATGGAAAAAGAACAATTTCTTTTTTTCCCCACACATTTTTTTTTTTTGAAAAGGGGAATTTTAGCACAACAGGTTCTCTTTAAAAGAACCATACCTTTCAATCAAGTTTTCAGAAAAGTAATTTAGCTTTTAATGAACATTTTGGTATTAAATCAGGAAATTCCTCCTCTTTCCTTTCAAGAAGGCTCAGACTTTTGAATCCTACAGGACAGAATATACTGAACACTTAAACCACATTTAGTTGCTTTTTCAAAGCCATAAGCCCAGGTTTCATCCCTACGTTCAGTTGAACAGAGTTAATAAACACAGAATAAACTCAAGATGGTGTGTGAATTGGGATTTTCTTTATTTCCACAGCTTATGCGAATGCTGAATGATGGAGATGAGGTAGGAGAACGGCTCTCTGGATTGGAGGAACGCTGTCGAGAACGATTATTTAGTGCGCTGGTACGTGTAAAGATCACTATTCCTATTGAAAAATAGGACCTTTAATCGCAATCGTATTTTTAAAATTTATAATATATATATTTTTTAATTTTTATTTAGCAGCAGCTCTTTAACTCCATTGACCTGCACCTCTGCAACCTTGGCATCAAAGGCGGTACAGAACATTGCTTATACAGGATATGTGCAGAAGCTTATAGTACAGCAGCAGCTTTGCTTTCTTGACGGATGCTTATTATTTCAACACTCGCTGGGAACGGGTCCGGTTGATTTTTTTTTTTGTTTTGTTTTGTTTTGTTTTTTGTGCTCCACGGCAAAGTGATCACAGTTCATTTGCATCCATGTCATTTGTGCTCATTTTGGTAATAGGCAACGTGACACGTACAGCTTCACTATCGCATACAAGTCATTTCATTTGCAGAATTTAAATTGTTGTTAAATAAAAAATACACCTCTGGCGTCCTTAGCGATGCCGGGGGGGGGGGGGGGGGTAGCTGATGTTTCCATTTTCAGCAGTATAGGCGTGCTGATATGTCAGACCAGCTGTCAAAACGGGAGTCTCGCACGAATAACGACCCACGGTGCAACGATAGAATGAAGGTGCAGGGGGAAAAAAAAAAAAAGACAAGAATGTGAAAAAGATTGAACAGATCATAGAAAATAATAAGCAAATGAATACATAAATAAATGAATAAATAAAAAGTAGCATGTGCACTGTGATGTGCATCCATCAACACATGGATTTAAAGCGTAATGGCTTTCCTATTACACCAATATGAACTGAACTGTGCCTTTCTTTCTGTGTATTTCTATCCTATCTAGTGCATTCCAGGCGATCCTGCTTCTCAGCTCTATCTGTCTTGTCGCTTGTGCCCGTTTGCGCATGTTACTTTACAGTGGCGTGAGAAATATTTGAATTTGAATGAACTGTGCACTAAACATCATCGTTAACATCTCAGTTTTTTTTTTTTTTTTATAATATCATATAAAAACAATGCTTCATGCATAGAAATCATCCTAGATTGAGCACTGAATAACACACACTAACTCATAACATAGACTACTGATTTGAGCTAATTGTCCAGGTGACCTTTAAAAAATGTCAAACACAAGAACAAACATTCTGCGGGCTGTCTAATATCATCCTGGTTCATCCGGGTTGCTGATCAGTGAGTCGGGGGTTCGAGCACCATCACCGCCTGGTTGGGTCCTTGGGCTTAACACTATGCCTCATACAGGACTGTACACTCCAGCCACTGCATGCAGTTCTGATCCCAAGCCCAGTTTGAAAGTGCTACCGGAAGGACATCCAGAGTAAAATCGGTACCAGACCTCTTGGATCTAATGAGCTGATGGAGAGACAAGTTCCATCTGTGAGACAAGTTACTGTACAAAGCTCTGACACTGGAGACTCCTTCCATAAATATATTGCCTTCACCCTGCAATTTGTTATACATCTTTCTTTGCTAAATAATGACTCATTTTTAATGCGATTCTTTTTTTTTCATATTATTATTATTATTAAATTATTGGTTTATGTCAAGCATCTGCCATGTGGTAGTTATTATACTGTAAGAATGATACCGTATTAGACATACGACACGATCTACTGCCCACGCAGCAGTTATAGCAAACTGACCCACACCTTCTGACCAATCAGGATCGTGGCAATCTCAGCAGCTCTGCAGTATAATTACTCTGTAAATTATCATAGCCATTGAACAGAGCTGAATAACAGGTTGAGACTTTTAAAGGGAGTAAAAACGTGGCTTAAGAAAAGAACCATCAGCAAGCAGTGAGTACAAAACGCAGCGTCATATTTTTCACACCACTGTGGGCTGAAGAAAATGTAAAAAAAAAATAAATAAATAATAATAATACAAAAACAAACAGTTTTTTTTTCCCAAAAGCAAGAACATTCATAATGAAAAAGTGCAAAATGTATGGGAGTTCTTAAATATTAGACTGGAATGATGTAAACATGATGATGAAAAGTCACAGAGACACTTGAAAGTTTACCTAGCTCATGGCTGCGTTTAAGATAAATGCTCAGTGATCTGTTTGCACCCTATGTTGTGACTGTTAGTCGTAGTCTAAGCTAATGGTTTTTATTCTCATTGCGTTCCCCGTTGACCGGACCGCCTCGTCCTCAGGATCGGCAGCAGTTGAAGCGCATAAGTTTATGGAAAGCCTGTTTGAAGTCCTCGTTGGACATGGTGTAAATGATAGGGTTGATGAGCGAGTTCAGGTAGCCGAGCCACGTGAACACGTCGAACAGCTCCGGGTAAAACGGGCACGAGGTGCAGATAGGCACGACTAACGCGTAAATGAAGAACGGCAGCCAGCACACGATGTAAGCCCCCAGTATAATCCCTAAGGTTTTCGTCGCCCTCCTTTCCCGTGCCGCAGAGATCCGCTTCTTCTCCAGAAGCGCGTCGGACATGGTGACTTTGACCTGACTGTTGGACGGGACGGAGGCCGTCCCGTCGTACGACGTCAGCTCGGCCGTGCCGTACGTGAGCGATGTGGTGGACGCCACCGACCCAGGCGAGTGCGTGATCAAATGGGCGGATGTCAGTCTCTTGCCCGGCTTGTGCGGGGACTGTTTCAGGATACGTTTCCGGGCCTCGACATAAATCCTGCCGTAGAGCGCCACGAGCAGGAGCGTAGGGATGTAGAAGGCGCCGAAAGTAGAGTAGATGGTGTAGAAGATGTGGTCTTGGTTGACGTGGCAGCTGGTGACCTCTTCGTCCGCCTTGATCTGGCGCCAGAAAAAGGGTGGCACCGAGATGGATATGGCGATGACCCAGGCGCCGGCGATCATGGCGGCCGCCCGGCCACGTGTACGCCTCGCGGAGTACCCTACGGCGTCCGTGATGGCCCAATAGCGGTCGAGCGCGATCACGCACAAGTGAAGAATGGACGCCGTGCAGCACGTGATGTCTGATGAAAGCCACAGGTCACACGCCACCTGACCCAGCGTCCACGTCTGGCTGATTGTATAGGCGACACTCACAGGCATCACCAGGACAGACACCAGCAGGTCAGTGACAGCCAGCGAGCCGATCAGGAGGTTGGCTGGCGTGTGCAGTTTTTGGGATTGATAGATGGTGGCGATGACGAAGGCGTTGGAGAGAGCCGTGGCGCACGTGAGGAGCGACAGGAACACCGCCGCGCTCGCCTGCGCCACCACGCTCGCGCCCTTCTCCGACGTCTCGCCCGTGTAATTCGCGTCCGTGGGGCTGGACGAGAGGTTCAGCAGCTCTCCGTACGCCACGGGGGTCGGCTTGAAGGCGGCAGAGCGCTCCATCGCGGCTCTCAGACCGTGCGCGCGCTCATCCTCTGCGCTTCCTGCGCGCCATCGTGAACAGAAACGCAAACTATCACCAAAACTTTGGAATATCTCCGTTACTCTCTTGACGTGGCGGTATTCCGTTCGACTGCGCGCATTCTTGCGTGCCGTGCTTTCTTCTTTTTATAAAGTTCCCTGCGCAAAAGAGTTGCCCTGGGAATCTCTGCGCCGCGTCCCTGCGCTTCCTTCATGCTGTCCGCCTGCGATCGCGTGCAGCATAGCGCGCACGCTCTCTCTCTCTCTCTCTCTCTCTCTGTGTGTGTGTGTGTCTCTGTGTCTGTGTGTCTCCCTTGTGTGTGTGTCCTGGTCCACTTCAGAAGTTGTAATGATGCTCCCGGAGCCGCGCGCTCTGCTTTATGCGCTCCTCCGCGCAGGCGCGCGCCCGCTCGCGCGCTCTGGCCGCGCGCATGCACATTGTGGGCGCTCGCTCTCGAGTCTGTCACTCACCACCTCCTGTACATGTCTCATTAGAACCTGAGACCACGCAGTGATACACATACAACACACCTGTATGTGACGAAAGAGAGTCGGTGCGTGGATAAAAGTAATTTATGGTCAAATAAATATCCCTCAAAAAATAAGTATTATATATAATATAAAATCATTATAAGAATAGCTTCCGGTTTTATTAATAGTAGAAATACACTATGGTGGTACAGTGGCAATAATATAGTTATAGGATCTAAACTGGTTTCTGAACTGAAACCCTGCCTGCATCCCAGGCCTTCTTGTCCAGACAGCTTGTTCTGCTCTTGTGGATGAATGCACACAAATCCCAATATCCCAATGTTCAAAACTCGTCAGTTTACAACAGCAAAAGTTGTCTATATCTAGACTGGAATTTTCAATAATGACATATGGAAACCAACTGATTATCTACTCCAGGTAGGGACAAAGTCATTACCCCAAGTGAAGGAGTTCAAGCATCTTGTGGTCTTGTTCACGTGTTAGTGTGAGGTTGGCCAGAGGATCAGAGCAGTGGAGGTGGTACGGTATTTGCTTCACTGCACTATTGTGATGAAAAGTGAGCTGATCCAAAAGTTCGATCTACCAGTTGATCCTTCTTCCTACCCTCACCTACAGTATGAACACGAAGGACAATAGGCGCTGAAATGGATTTTCTCAGGAGGATAGCTGGCGCCTCCATTAGTGACACGAGACTCATCTGTGAGAAGCTCGGAGTACTCCTTTGCATGTTAAGGAGCCAGCTGTGGTGGTTCAGGGATTTGGTAAGGATGCCACCAGGATGCCAACCTAGGGAGCTGTTCTTGGCATGTCCAGGATGGGGGGAGAGGCCAAGAGTCTAGGTAGAGCTATTATATCTCCACACTGGCCTGGGAACACCTTGGGATCCCCAGTCAGAGTTGGTTGAGGTGGTCAGAGCAGGGAGAAGTTTGGAAATCTGACTTCGGATAAGATGGATGGATGGATGTGGTAGTGAGGTGTCTGCAAACTTATGGCCATATAGTGTATCACAAACATTGATAAACACCATTGATCAACAACAATTTTGATAGAATATGTACAGTATGTAATAATAATTGAGACACAGAATAATGGTACAGTAGACAAATTGGGTGTCAGATAGATATCTGAATATTTAAATATGAATGAATTAAAGATTTAATACCGGTAGTAACCACTTTAATCATCTTAAATCTCATAGTGGCGGACACAACCTTCAATACAGTATTTCTGGCAATATTCTGGCCACACTTCCCTTATATGCTCTAGATCAGTGTGCTTTGGAGAAATGTCGTTCCTTAAGTCCTCTTTGAGTTATTCTTGTTTTTTTTGTGTGTGATTTCTACTTTCTGACATTTATAAAAGTAATAGATTGAAACTTTCAATCAATCATTTTATATCATGTTCATATCCTACTCTCAGAGCTCATGTTCCACTGTCGAGTCCAGAGCAGAAAGGAAAGTGGTTTCTTTTTTTGATTCTTGCTTGCTTTAAGGTTCCAGTTTAAAGATCTTAGAGAGGTTTGCTTTACTTGTTGGCTTCTCATTATTGATTCAGGCATGGAGCTGCTGTGTCACAAAAGGCACTATACAAAAAAAAAAAAAAAAAAGAGCCTAAAAAATTAGAATGGAACAAAGTTAAAGTTTTAGGGAGTTAGCAGAGATTTTAAAAAATCCACCTTGAAATATACACAAAAAATAGGTTTATAGTGAAATAGTGCTCATTTGTTGAAGTATTTGTTAGTGGTGCTGTTTTGTTCTTGCTTTAAAAATTTGCCAGATTCTGGCCGTGCAAAATGTCATTGGAGTATTGAGTTGGTTTGCAGTTACAGTAATAATTTGAATAAACATAAAGGTTTCATGGTTTAAACATAAGTTCCCCTGTAGCATTATATTAAAGAATGGAGATTACATCTCTCTCTCTCTCTCTCTCTCTCTCTCTCTCTCTTTCGCTCTCTCTCATAGTTAAGATAATCGTTTTTTCCATGTTTGATCAGAGTTTACAGATGAGGAGGACACAAGCAGGCCTTGAAATGCTGACTGCAGGCAAATCCAATTTTCCATTACACTCTTTTATTTGAAAGTAACCAGATCAAATTTGACTCGGTTCAGACTGGCAACCCAAACCCGACAGATTGCCTGCTGTTGTAACGACACCGGATGTGTACAGTAGCATGTGTTGTGTGACGTCGAATGCTGTTGACTGGTAACAACTGACAGGTAATAACAAAACAAATTACGAAAACACAGCATGACCGATGTCATCAGCCACATCCACATCCATGGTTTACTACACTGCTCAATCCAAAACAACCAAGATTGTTCATCACACACAGTCAAAAATGTATGATTTTTTTTTTTTTTTAAAGAATCTACTAAAGCAAGCAGAGTTAAAATGCCAATGCCTAGATGGTAAGAACATGGATGGATGTGGCTGATGACATTGATGACTGCTTGTTTTTGTTGTCATGTTTTGTGTGTGTGTGTGTGTGTGTGTGTGTGAGGTCGAAAGGTGAAAGTTTTTCGCATTTTCTTTTTGTTTTGTGCTTTAGTGCCACTGCAGTAAATAATTATTTTAGTTCCCAACAAATGAACTTTACATTTTTCTTTCATAGAAATAACACAAATAAGCCAAGACTGAAAAATTACAACACACTGTCACACCATTCGAAATAGACCCACGTGATTATTCATGGCATCAGTGATAGCAGTCCCTATAGGAAGATGTTACGTTTATTAAATAATCAGTGCAGTCATGCAGTTTCCTGGTTACAAGAAAGACATTGCAATAATCACACTGTGTTTAAAGGAAAAAGGTTTTCTGCTTTTGGAGCACCGTAAAGCGACAACGGCAAATGAGTAAAACACACATTGCGGACTTAACTCGGACATCATGGTAGATTAATGACCCAATTACATTCTGCTTAGCTGTGAAACCTGATCTTTGTTACTTTAGATGGACCCATCACAGCAGGTTATCAGCACTTCCCTTTACCATAACGCAATGTGGGAGGTTGCGACAAGCACATACAGCATCTACAGTGCCGTGAAAAGGATTTTTTGCCCCTTCCTGGTTTTTTTTTGTTTTGTTTTTTTTGCATATTTATTTGCAAATTAAATGATCATCAAACGACTTTTGTTATCACACAAAGATCACTGAAGTAAATACGAAATGCAGTTTTGAAATGATGATTTCTTTTATTAAGTGGGAAAAAAAGCTGTACAAACCTGTTTGGCCCTATGTGGAAAAGTAATTGCTCCCCAAACCTAATAACCGCCTGTGCAACGCCTGCAATCAAGCGTTTGCGATAACTGCCAATGAGTCTTGGAGGAAGTTTGGCTCACTCTTCTTTGAAGAATTGTTTTAATTCAGCCACACTGGAGGGTTTTCGAGCATGAACAGCCTGTTCAAGGTCACGCCACTGGACTTGGATGTGCCGGTGTGTTTCTGATCATTGTCGTGCTTGAGCCTGAGGTCACGAAACTAATGGCCGGATGTCATCCCTGAAGCTGCAAAGCAGCCCCAGACTATCACAATACCACCACCATGTTTGACTGTTTTTATAAAACGCTGTGTTAGTTTTCTACCAGATGGTACAGGATGCACATCCTACAAAAAGTTCGCATCAGTCCACAGAATATTTGCCCAAAAGTCTTGGGGATAAACAAGATGTTTTTTGGCAAACGTGAGACGAGCGTTTGTGTTCATTTTGGTCCGTGTTGGCTTTCGCCTCGGAACTCTCCCATGGATGCCATTTTTGCCCAGTCTCCTTCTTATTGTTGAATCATGAACTCTAAGACAGGTGCGGCCTGCAGGTCTTTAGATGTTGTCCTGGGTTCTTTTATGAGCTCCTGGATGAGTTGTAATTTTGGTAGGCCAGTCACTCCTGGGAAAATGGGGTTTTCTCCATTTGTGCTTAAACACTGTTATTTACTGGAGTCCCAAAGGTTAAATAAACACCGTAGCTAAGGATTTATGATTTTAAATACATTAATTAATGCAAAAGGGTCATTTAGATGGCACAGCATGGTGGCACAGAATGTGACCTGGTTTGATTCGGATCTTCTGTATGTTCTTCCAGTATTCGTGCTGGTTTCCTCCATGTTTCAATGAAGTACACTGCCCATGGTAACCTGCATTGTGTGTAAATCTGTGTTCATGTTGCCCTTTAACAGACTGGCAGCCCTTCCAGGGCTACTATATCCTACTGTATCTCTGGTTGGTTCTCCGGAAGACAAGCTGTTTTTGCGTATTAACTGCTGGTCTCCTGGGATTTTCCTGCACGACAGTTTGTAGAGGTTAGAGTCAATGGTGTAGAGAAGAACAATAACTATATCATTAGACATCTTGCTAATGATAGAGGTAAGAACCAGACAGGAAAGACACGGTATCATATACAGTACCGTATGCATTCACACAGAAATGTTAACGATATATAACATCTGGTGTGTATGATGTACTGTAGGCACATCCAGTATGTATGCAGCGTAAAACATGGTTTGGAGCTGAGGCTAGTGTAGGAGTGAAATAAAGATGTGAATTATGGCATTCAAAAGGAGATGTGCCTCAATGTTTTTTTTTTTTTTTTTTTTTTTTTACACAGTAATTCAAGTAAACATTCTGTACAACTGTGTTGAGCAGAATAGCAGCTTATTTTATAGAAATAACTTTCTGTATCCACAAAAGTAGAGCTTAATGCATTTTTTATACATTTAATTAAGTGGTGTTATTTATTTTCCTGGTAACACTAATGACAATTTAGATAATTTTTTATCAAAATAGCTTCCATGAGTAAGACCACATCATTTTCAAAGATATCAAAATCAATTAATTATTAGATGTCACCAGTTTTTAACCAGTATAATTATACAATGACTAACAATAATAACGGACTTAAAAGCTTTGCATAAAATCTTTAATGAATTATGACATTTCTGAACGCCTGAAAAGAGACATCGGACATAGCTTTTAAACTGTATATATATATATATATATATATATATATATATATATTTTTTTTTTTTTTTTTGTGTGTGTGTGTTTTTGTGTAACAGTAACATTTTGTGACATCGTTTGGGGTGAAGGATATTTATTTCATATTATTAGTCATAATCAACTATTGCTTCATGATTTTAGTGTTTCGCTTATTTTATACGAAATTTGTGTTATTGTGAATCAGAATTATTTAATAAGAAAGAATATTTTTAGATGAAAAGTATACGGTCCCACTTTGATGTACGATCAAAGTGACGAGACATTTTCTGGAACTTGGTGCTTAAAAAAAATGCTACAATTAAATATTAAACATTAAATCAAGAAAATGTATTTTATAATTGAAAGTATATACTATAAACAAGCAATGTGTCTGTTATGTTCATTTAAATGGTTTGGGCTTCATGCACAGACAAACACATTGACTGAATCTGAGGCTATGGATGTGGGCTTCACCCAAACTGGCCAAATAAATGAATTAATTAATAAATGAATGAATAAATAAATCTGTGGCTCATCTGCCTCATGCATGAGAACCAGCAGTAACAGTTACACAATGATACAGTTTGGGTGAGTGATAATTATTTCATATTATTGACTATAATTAATTATTGTTTTATGATTTTAGTTTTTAACTTATTGTACAATATATTAATGTCATTTATTGAATAAGAAATATCTTTAGATGAAAAGTATATGGATGTATGAAGCGACCAGACATTCCCTTGAACTTGGCCTTTTAAATAAGTCCTATAATTAAGATGAGATCAGATTAAATATTTAACATCAGGATATACTCCTGTCCTGACAAACACATCGGAGGAATCTGAGCTTGTAGATGTGTGGTTCACCCAAACTACAACAAACAAACAAATAAATGTCCTTTGTGGCTCATTTGCTTCATACCAGTTTAAACAATAACCAAGCTGTAAAAACCACACACCTGGCAACCTGTCCCAAATTCACGATACTCACCCTCATTTAATAAACAGGCTAGTATACCCAGGTAGACTTGTGTGTTGTGATGTTTCATTTTTTTTTTCATTTCCATTATTATTTTTTCATGATTAGTTAATTGAGTATACAGTAGGATAAAGGGGCCGGGATGAGATGGTGGCCGGTTGTTGGCGCGCGAGGCGCTCACGTGACACCCGTTTCACACGCGTTCACGTTTGGTTTCCTGACGTGTGAGCAGTCCACACGCCGAGCAGAGGGTTCATTAACAAGGCCATCGCTCATATAAACTGATTATTAATCAGGAGGTCACTGTACGACATGGCGGATTACGGCGCTGAAGGTACACAGCGCGTGCGAGCTAACCTGACTGAATTAAAAAAAAAAAATATATATATATATAATTATTATTATTATTATAAACGCGTTTTGACATGATGCTGGTTGTAACTCGTTATATTTCAGTGATGTGGGATGAAATGTTTGTTCACTTGTGGTGCTGTTGACGTGTTTGAAGCCTGGCAGATGAGGAGAGCTAAACTCTGCGTGGCTCTGGCCGTCATAAAGAGCCGGCCTGCGGGCACGAGCGGCCGGCAGCACGCGCAGCATATAGCGGATCAACTCAGACAGCAGGAGGAGAACTGGAGGAGTCAGGCAGAAGAGCTTAGAGGGGAGGTTTTAGCTCTCAAACAGGAGCTGGTGCTGGGAAAACTGCTGCAAAGGAAGAGGCACGGCGCAGAGACGGAGAGAGGTGAGTGCTGCAGATATATAAACATACACACACACACACACACACACACTGATCAGCCATAGCATTATGACCACCTCTCTAATATTAATAGGTCCCGACTTTTTTTTTTTTGCCACAGTAACACTGATGCACCAGCGTTAACCTTTTTTTCATCCATATGATCCACACCAGTGCTTCTATTGGATCGGACTACACGGGCCAGGCTTGTGCATCATACAGTCTTGGCCGCCCATGACCCTGTCTCCTGTTCGCCTTCCTTTGATCACTTTTGGTTTGTCCAGACCACTGAAGACCACGAACAACCCACAATACCTGAAGTTTTGGAGATGCTCTGTCCTGCCCTGTCCTCTAGCCACCACAGTCTGGCCTTTGTGACTCACTCACTCACTCATCGTCTATACCACTTAGTCCTGTATTCAGGGTCACGGAGAACCTGGCGCCTATCCCAGGAGACTTAGGGCACAAGGCGGGGTACATCCTGGATAGGGTGCCAATCCATCGCAGGGCATAGACACATACACACACTACGGCTAATTTGGCAACGCCAATTAACCTAACCTACATGTCTTTGGACTGTGGGAGGAAACCGGAGTGTCCGGAGGAAACCATGGAGGAAACTCCATGTACACCGAGACGGGAACCGAACCTGGCCGGGAATCGAACCTGGACCCTGGAGGTGCAAGGCGACAGTGCTAACCACTACACCACCGTGCCGCCTAGCCTTTGTCAAAGTCACTCAAATCCTCATGCTTGCCCATTTTTTTCTACTTCCAGCACATCAACTTCTGGGGAAAAAAATAAAAAAGATTTACTTTCTTCCTAATACTGTATATCCCACCCATTTCCAGCCGTCATTGTAATGTGAATTTGAAAATGGAGCTACTGTGAGAAGGGTCAAATTGTAATGGTGAGAGTAACTTGGTCAGAGCAACTCCCAGACTGTAGGTCTTGCAGGATGTTTCCAGGCTACAGTGGTCAGGACATACCAAAAGTGAGGCAAGGAAGGAAAACTGGTGATCCGGTTACAGGGTCATGGGTGGCCGAGGCTCAGTGATGCACATGCGGAGTGAATGCTGGCCCGTGTAGTCTGATCTGATAGAAGAACTAGTGTAGCTCAAATTGATAAAAAGATTTATGCTGGTTGTGATGAAAAGGTGTCAACACACACACACACTGCATCACTGTTTTGGTTGGAAAAATGTTACAGATGATCGGTGTGTATGTGATCACCTGCTGCTATTTAAATTTAACTAAAGATCTGTTTCATTTGCTAATTAGTCATATATTGTATATAAGGTTGTGTATCTCAATGAATTAGAATATCATTGAAAAGTTGATTTATTTCAATAATTCTATTCAAAACATAAAACTCACATATAGATTCATTACACATATACTGATAACCAAAGTAGTTTTAGTGTTTATTTCTTTAAATTGTAATGATCATGACTTACAGCTAGTCAAACCCCAAAATTTAGCATCTTAGATAATTAGAATATTGTGAAAAAGTTCAATGTTGGTGGCTCATGGTGTCACACTCTAACCAGCTAAATAACTCAAAACACCTGCAAAGGTTTCCTGAGCCTTTAAATGTTCAGTTCAATCTGGTTCAGTGGGCTAAACAATCATGGGAAAGACTACTGACTTGACTGTTGTCCAAAAGACGATCATTGACGCATGAAGACTCAAAAGGTTGAATTGAAGGAAAAAATGTGGTAGAAAAAGGTGCACAAGCAACAGGCATAAGAGAGGATAAGACAGTCTTAAGGGGTTTGTAAAGCAAAGCTCATCCAAGAATTTGGGGCAGATTCACAAGTAGACTGCAGCTGGAGTCAGTGCTTCAAGAGCCACCAGGCACAGGCGGATCCAGGACATGGCCTGTCACATTCAACCAGAGACAACTTCAGAGGCGTGTTATGTGGATTATGGTTGCTCAGTGGGCCAACGTCCTCTTTTTAGATAAAAATTAATTTGGTAATCAAGGTCCCGGAGTCTGGAGGAAGAATTCAAGTTGCTTGAGGTCCAGTGTAAAGTCTGCACAGTTGGTCGTTTGGGGAGCCATGTCATCTGCTGGTGTTTGTCCACTGTTTTATCAGGCCCAAGGTCAGTGCAGCCGATTACCAGGAAGTTTTCGACATTTCCCACATTGCCAAAAGTACTAATACCTGGTTTAAGGACTATGGTATCCCTGTGCTTGATTAGTCAGCAAACTTGCCTGACCTAAACCTCATAGAGAATCTATGGGCTATTGTGAAGAGGAAGATGCGAGACACCAAACCCAATAACACAGAAGAGCTGAAAGCCGCTATCAGAGCAACCTGGACGTCCATAACACCTCAACAGTGCTACAGACCGATCACCTCCATGCCATGCCATGGCACACTGCGGCAGTAATCCATGCCGAGGGGACCCTGATTAGTATTGAGTGCTGTACATGTGTTAAAAGTTGTCAATTCTCAAGAGGTGGGTGGACAAACAAAAACCCACAGATTCTGACAAACTCCAAGCACTGATGTTGCAAGAATGGGCTGCCATCAGTCAGGGGATGTGGCACAGAAGTTGATTGACAGCCTGCCAGGGCGAATTGTAGAGGCCTTGAAAAAGAAGGATCGACACTGCAAATATTGGGTATTCGCATAAACGTAATGTAATTGTCAATAAATGGCTTTAGTGTTTTATGAAATGCCTGTAATTATATATATTATACAGTATACTGTACCTCAGGAACATCTGACGAAAAGATCTAAAAACACTGTTATAAATATATTAAAAATATATGTATAATTTTTAATTTACATTTTTTTTTGCAGTAATAATGAAGTGATGTATTCTGTGTATGCGATGCTGCATCTCTCGATCTCTGAAGCATGTGAGCGCTCAATACTCACATAACGACGATTTGATATTTTCCTGCCTGTGTGATCAATGCTTATTTGTCCTGTAAGTGCTCTTTTAAGAGAGATTCTACGGTAATTTTGCGTTCAGTTATGAAGTGCTTGAATGGAACCTTGGCCTCGTGAGCTGCATTTTCATACAGTGCAGCAATTTCTGTGCATTTCATTAAATCCCTGTCACAATAGCGTGAATGCAATATAAGCATGTGTTATTTATATTGGGATTCCTGTACAGTATGTATTTTTATACTTCCTGTGCCATGGATGCGTAGGCTGCTTCTAGTGCTTCTAGTTGCCGATTTCATTGAGATAAAGTTTATTATTACTTATATAGAGAAGGAATCATAATTCATAATTGTAATGTTGCTGGTCTCGAGAGGGGCAAAACCACGAGAGAACAGTGTGCACTGTTCAGTACAGGCAGATCCGCACGCAGTTACCCCGAGGAGACCTGAACAGGCAGAGTCACGGTCATCTAGACGCGTAGTTGCTATACGATGCCGATGCAGCAGACGCAATCAGCACGAAGCGTGCTATTTAAGGACCTCATCATTAGGTAGCACCGGTAAGGTATCAGGGCTCAGCCAAAGATAAAGGCCAAGACAAAGAGAAGGCACGCATCAAGAACAAAGACACAGTCCGAATCTACAAAAGAAACCGGCGTGATTGAAAGAGAGACAGAGAGAGCGCGTGGCACTCCATCAGTCCGGTGTGCCCTCTCAGTCTCAGTTTAAGTTGAAAGTAAAAAAAAAAACATACATATCACACATACAGTAACCCTCAGAAAGGGTCGACTCATCCAGAGAGGACAAGTACTTTATTTCTAGTTTCCAGCGCCCAATCATAACGGCTCTTATAAATATTATTACATCCCATGGGTCGGCACTCTAACCCGCAGCACCTAACAAAAATCATAATGACATAAAGAAAGTTGATAATGGAGAATCATTATCAACAACATTTTATTGTCCAGTGTTGGATTTAGGAGATAGGAGATGTATAATTTACTCTTTGCAATCAATTTTTCACATTTGTTGCTTTACACATTACGTTCAAATAACATACACAACCATACACCATACACATGATATGCAGTGAAATGCTTAACTTCACCATATGTGTATGTGGATGGATTGTTACCTTTGGCATTGGTGTAGGTCTATGAACATACTGTAGTATTGTTCTGTTTATCAAACAATAATATATAGTTATAGTGTTACAGTATATAGCATCTTATAGTAACTTATAATCTTTTGTCCTTGCCTCGATTCTGCCCAGCCACCGACAAGCTTCCCCACAGCATGATGCTACCATCGCCATGCTTCACTTTAGTTATTAGTTGGTTAATTAGTACCTGGTTTCTCCTTGCATAAGATTAGGAGTTCAATACTGATCCATTTTTGTCTCATCATTTGTTTAAATTTTTCTTTGTGGTTGACCTCTAAACTTATTTTAATTAGACCACTGGGTTCATGATCACCGCCAAGGCCCTTGTAGCACAGTTACTGAATCTGGCTGCACTACGACCAGCTTTAGATAAATTTCTGTTGGTTTCTGAGAACATTCAAGGCTTTGGAAATGGCCTTGCAATTTATTGAACGTGTGTCATTTTTCTGATTCATAATCAATTTACATTTTAGGCAAACATACAAACCTTTAATGCTCTAAATTGCCTGACTTCTTAACACCACACAGATTCAGTCGAAAATACAAAACCGCTTGGATGATTCGCAAATCAAATCAACGTTTTTATGGGTGAAAATACAAGCTGCATACATCTCATCCCATGAAGAAGCAGCGACTGGACTGGAGAATGGAACAGAAGACTGTCAGGAAAACAAGATTACGAGACATAACTTTTAAACAATCAACAACATGAGCTACACAGCATTGGAATGTTTATTAGACACTTTTAGTAGTTTTCAATACTTGTTAACCTGAACGAAATATCGGTGCTTGAGAGAAGCCAGACAGTAAACAGTAGAGCCTTTGAAAATCGCAGTGCTCAAAAGTCAAATTGAATTTACACTCTACCTTATCTATCTAATAATCACAGAGGTCTAGGTAGAGTTTCTTCGGTTTTCTGATATGCACTATGAATTGTGGTTGCTTTTGTAGCTGAATTTCCCCTCAGGGAGACTCCAGTCATGTCCTAGAGAAACCTTAAGATAATCAAAGCAAACAGAGCTGAGCTCCGTGTGGGCTGCCTCAGGCAAGATCCTGAATATATATATATATATCCAAATGGGAGATTTTCAACAAATGTGCTTTAACCGGATCCTTTAATGCATTCGTCTGCAACCTCATGCTTGATTAGATTAGTGAGGGTGTGTATAATGTTGTGTTTTTAAACTATAATACTTTATAATTTGTATAAACATCAATGAGTAACCTGCAATGGATTGACTCGCCAGTTCAGAAGGGTCTACTTATTGACCTGCATCTACAAAGATGAGATCTAAAATAACTGGGTTAAGAGCTGTCCAACAGAATAGTACTGAACCATCACCTTCTCTTAAGGAAATGTGGTCAGAAAACAGATCAGAAAGTAAATGCTGTAGAGTGAGAAATCCCCAATAGAAATCAGAGCTACACTACAGTATATTGCCAAAAGTATTCATTCGCCTGCCTTCACATGCATATGAACTTAAGTAACGTCCAATTCTTAATCCATAGCGTTTAATATGATGATGGCCCCGCCGTTACAGCTATAACAGCTTCAACTCTTCTATGAAGGCGTTCCACAAGGTTTGGGATTGTGTTTATAGGGATTTTGACCATTCTTCCAAAAGCACATTTGTGAAGTCGGACACTGATGTTAGATGAGAAGGCCCGGCCCGCAGTCTCTGCTCTAATTCATTCCAAAAGTCCGGACTCAAGTTCTTCCACACCAAACTCGCTCATCCATGTCTCTATGGACGTTGCTTTGTGCACTGGTGCGCCGTCATGTTGGAACTGGTGTGGGGTTGTTTTTTGTGCTCGGCCACTTATTTCCAATGAACGGAACTCTTAACGCTTCAGCGTACCAGGACCTTTTGGACAATTTCACGCTCCCAACTTTGTAGGAACAGTTTGGGGACGGCCCCTTCATGTTCCAACGCACCATGACTGCGCATCATGTGGAATTGGAAGAATTGGAAGTTCATGTTCATGTGAAGACAGGCGAGCGCATACTTTTGGCAATGTAGCGTATGTTTTAATAATGAAAGTAAGAACATTTTCACTTGCACAGTGTAATAAGAACTCTCAGGATTGGGCCTAAACAGCAGTGTCGCTAAACAAGAAGAAAACCACTTGTTAGTGAGCCTCATCAGGAAAAAGGCTGCTTGTGTGTCTACTGTATCATTAGCATCAGCATTTACAATTGCTTTCAAAGCTAAAGTCGTGACTATGTTTTTGTGTTGAACAACAGTCTAGACACTTTTTTTTTTTTTTTTGGTACTAAATCTTAGTTTAGCGAAGCACCCTGCACACTGACATCTCATCCACTACTTTTGTGCGGCTAAATCTCCCTAATTGATTCAGAGAACCGGTCCTCCAGGAGGAAGATAAATGTGCAGGAACATGATTATAGGATGGTAATGACTTAACAAGAATGTTTACTTGGTAATGGACTCCTTACTCGTATTCGCTCCGGCCCGCTTGTTGTTGGTTACAACATTGGCTCTGTAACGGATAGCAGTGTACGCAGTGGTTCACTATCTTATCATCACATTTTCTGATGTCTGATTCTCTGGAAACTTTGTTTACCATTCCTATTTTCTTTATTTCCTACATTGGCATCAGACACAATTAAAATGTTCAGTGTTTACAATACACCAGTCTGAACCCCAGACTTCGATCTTCTTCCAGGTGAAGATGTACTAAAGCTCCTCTCCCAGGATCTCTCAGGAGCCCAGCTTTCGGAAAACGACTCCGGCTGCGACACCCAGACCCTTTCCTTGACGCCTGACCCCGCCGACGCTCTCGTCTCCTCCACGCTCCCTACGTCCACCCGGCCCTGTCACTCTTCGTTCCTCAGAGATACCCGCGAGTGTGTACTCTCTAAACACATGCAGTTTCTGCACAACCTGAGTGCATTACGTGGGTCAGGGAGGAATACACACATCGACAGTGAGGACGCGGTTATAGAAGACACAGCTCTTAACATGATTGAATCTGTAGTGGAGGCGCACCGAGAGGCCGGAGGAGGAGGATTAGGAGACGTCTCTCAGCTGGGACGCTTCGTCCAGGCCTCGCGCTTGGTCGCGCAGGCACTGGAGAGGGTCGTCGGCAAGCAGAAAGTTTTGGAGAGAGCAGAAGAGCTGCTGGAGGAGCTGCTCGAGCTGCTGCTCAGCAATAGTCAGCTTAATAAGGTTGGTGATGTTCCGGCTTAGTTTGATTGTATTTATATGGTACATACGTACAGTATATATGACAGGAAAGCATCGATTATTGTTTATTTCTACGTCCTATGATGATGACAGAAATGTGATCGTACAATGATTAATGTTTCATGTTTTATTTCTTTCACTGTTCTGCTCAAATCTCCAGCCTTGAAATTACAGCGCTAGCATGGGACCTACCTGTCTGGGACGCTCATGTCAAGTGAGACAAATGGGATCCACGTTTACTCGAGGACGTTGAAATCTCACAAAGCACAGAGTTTATCCCTCTCATTCCCCCCACTTCATTTCCCTCTCATAATATTTCTGCGCTAAAGCCTCACAACTCATCATCATCATTTTAAATACTCATTTCGACTTAGTATCTCATAATGCATGTCAGCTGAATACCTGAAACCAGAACCCAGAACAGATGGTGTATAATGGTTCAGTGTTTCCCACAGGGCTGAAAATATACCTGTGGTGGTAGCTAGCGGAATGGTAGCCTGCCAGCACAAAAGTGGTCTACTACATACAACAAACAACAAATACATATTTATTTTAGCACAATATTTTCCTTTATTTGACCTCGTCCATCCATCTACCGATATGTAAAGAGTAAGACGAAGTAAAAAAAAAGAAAAAAAAAAAGACCTCAGCACTCTTTGGTGAAAAAATATATATATATATCAGTTAGGATATATCAGGATATAGAGTAACAGACTTTTTCAGCACAACCTAGGCAATATGACCAACTGAATTTTATTTAATTTAAACCGACTATACAGAGGTGGGTAGTGTAGCCAAAAAATTTACTCAAGTAAGAGTAGATTTACTTCAAAATAATGTTACTCAAGTAGAAGTAAAAAGTAGTCATCGAAAATATTACTCAAGTTAGAGTAAAAAAGTATTCGGTGAAAAGACGACTCAAGTACTGAGTAACTGTTTAAATCGCAATGTCTGGTTAAAAAAAAAAAGTATATACTGTGTGTGTGTGTGTGTGTGTGTATATATATATATATATATATATATTAGACATATACAGTACTGTGCAAAAGTCTTAGGTGCGATATTATCTGTAGTACAAATTTTGTTATATAAGTTTATTATGTCTGCATTATGTAGAAGACCGTTCCCTACAAAGATGCACTAAAGTTAATGAATAAATAACATTACAGAATATGTGCATGCCTGTAAAGAAAGTGACGTATTACATGACAGACCAGTTTTCAGATGTTCAAAAAAAATGTCGACTCCTGGGTTTTACATGAAAATAGAAAGGAGCGAGTGTGACGAAGTTACAGTACCAAAAGACCTCATATTCTCCAGCATGCTCAGTAAAACCCAACAGCTGTATCAAACAGAACCGCTTACTGTATGTTCAAGCAAAGAGTATTGAGCATTTATCGTTTATTGCTTTTTATAGAAGTTTCTTTTAATGTAGAAACGTTTTGAAAAGCATCATTGCATATGACTTTTGTCTGGATGTTTCCAAGACTTTTGCACAGTACTATAAATAAAACAGCTGAATAAACGGTTAGAAAAGTAACGAGTCGAGTGTAGTGTGGAGTAAGAGCGTTTCTTCTTCACAAATCTACTCAAATAAAAGTAAAAAGTACGGTGCAGTAAAATTCCATTGAAGTTTTAAAAAAAATTTTTTTTTTTTAAAGTTACTCAAGTAAATGTAACTCGTTACGACCCACCTCTGTGACTATATAAAGCAAAGAATTTTAAAAAATGGGTCACACAAAGATTGTCAAAATGTGTATATTAAAAACTGATTCATAAGATCACATCTTTTGTGGTTGTTTCAGGTTGTTTCTGTGATTAATAGTAATAATAATAATAATAATAATTATAGTTTGAGTTCTATATTTTTTGCGAATTCATTCCCATATTCCGATGTTTTAAACGTAATGATAACTTTGGTTCTACATGACAGTTTAGAGAGCCTAAATGCACAGTTTGATCTCTGAAGTCTCCTCTGTTGAATAAACATATACAGTACTGTACATCCGTATATGCAGGTGTGTTGTGGAACAGTCCCACTTGTCTTATAAGGGTTAAACGTTTTAAAGAAGAGGGTTTCTCCGCCCGTCAGTACGCTCTTCTTTTTCATTTTTTTTCGGTAGTTAGAATCGGCTGCAGTTACTTCCTCTCAGTACACCGTTCTCGCAGTAGCAGAATAAACAGGTACAGGAGCGGTAGCGCGAGAGGGAACTCTCCACTACTAGTTAATCGACTACCTCGTTACCCCGCACAGATTTTTTAAGAAAGTGGCCAAATGTACTTATAGTCAATATAGTACTTGTGTATATATAGAAACACTGTGGTTTTAAGGTCTTGTCTTATTTCTTCCTAAAAAGCTACACACGTATGATACACCACACTCTACTGTAAGAGGCCAGAGAGTTTTTACAACATGACCATTCCAATGATTCAATCGTACAGATTTGAAAAGTTGAGAGAGTTCAGACAGGTTATGCTTGGCTGGAGTTGCAAGTTAACGAGGCTGAAAGGCAGCACATCGCTTCCACAGTGTGACAAGACAGACAAATGGAAGAAATAATAAAGCATGTACTTGTAAAGGGCGAATTGACGTAGGCAGAATCTTTATCTTCTCCTGATTCTATCACTGCTGATGCAGCGTACTGCGTTCGCCCCCTCGACAAAAAGCCAGAAAGACCTTCAACTATGACGTGTTCCACTTGTCACATACTTGAACCGTATTCCATTCTGACAAGCATCTTTCACACTTGATGACCAAAAGTATGTGGACACCCAAACATCACACCAACACGTGGTCTTTCTCCAGACTGTACAGAACTATAGTACGTACATGCAACAGTGCATTAGGGTATTTTTTCAAGTGTCAGTTGAAAATCTTCTAAAAATGGGGAAACACATAGCGGGAATAGAGGCAACCAACCGTGCAAAGTGGTGTAAACCAATCTAAAAACCACCTGCCTAATATTGGGTAGGTCCCCTTTTTGCCACGACTTTAGAACAGTAGTTAAGTTGTAGGGTGAGTCGTTTATGGATTGGACTTGTTTGTCCAGCACCCTTAGACCCTTGATTAGTTTGAGATCTTGGGAATTTGGAAACCGAGTCAAGACCTTTTGCCCCATTTCTCATGTTCCTCACAATGTTCCTGAACCTTTTTTTTCCCTTGTTTATTTATTTATTTTTTTCATTGCAATGTGACAGTGCTTCTGATGGTTCATTCTTAATTCACCCAGTCAGGCAATGTATTATTTTTCTTTTAATTACCTTTGAACCCAAAGGTGGTCTTTGGGTCCTAGATGCTTGGTGCTTCTGACCCATTATAATAGCGTTTGAATCCTATCTAGACAGCCACTTCTCTCCAACAGTGTAAGTAATAGGGGCCAAATTCCACAACCCTCGTTCAGTACCAAAAATGTATTCCAAGGTTCAGCTTCTGCAGTCCCACTTGAGGTACATCAAGTTGGTATCTTTCAAAGTTACCATCTGTTTAGTACAAATATAACGCTTTTCCTTTCGCTGGAACTAGCCATATGACTAACCAGAACATGATTGAAAATATTTAACCATTCAACTCAGTGAAGCTCAGTGGGACTGCAGAAGCTTCATATGATTCTCAGCTGGTCTTGGGAATGCGTTTTTGCCTGAAACAAGAGTGGCATTATACTCACATTCCTGGTGACAAACTTCACGGGAACATTTTGGAAGAACCAAGACCTACGTATTGTGATGTATGTGTATGCACCTGAATTTTGTTTTAAGACTGACTTGAACTATCCCTTTAAGCAGTAGTTCTTTCTTGGGGAGATCTCTAAATGCTGTACCCCAGACAGTCGGTTGTCTAAAACTAGAAGCATCACACGTTGTTCATGTTTCTAGCCTGGCCAGGTCATGTAACTTTCTCCTTTATAACATCCAGCCATTTCTTTCCATAAAGGCCACTCTTCTGAGAAATCTTATGGATTAGACAACTGAAAACCGACCAACCCAGGGTACCTGAATGCACTGGTCAAATGTTCTGTACCCTGTTGTTCCGTACACCATTGGTGTACCGTACTGCATCCGCTTTGAGCATCAAGCTTATCAAGTCATGCAGTAAAAATACTCAGTTCTGGATTTGGCACCCATGTGGTGGACCGAATGAACTTCCCTGGCTGTCGGAAAAGCTGAGTCCTTCAAAGGGAGACTGATTAGGCTTCACTAGACTCTCAAGAACCTATGAGCTCCAGAACAAGTTTCACCAGATGAATCAGAAAATCATTGGTGCCTGTGTTGGTGCAGCACTCATGACATCACAAGATGTATCACGATCCAGTCCTAGTGGTTCATGAGCTTTATTATTATTTCTTTAGCATAGCCAAGAATTAAATTTGTAATGCGTAATAGAATTTAAACTTGTACAAGTAATTGGAGCGAATCCGTAACCTAAGACAAGCAGGTCTCATG
>JAAGKR010008847.1:0-19770 GCA_011419295.1 Clarias macrocephalus | reverse complement strand
TCTGATCTCTGATTCAGTCTCATCTCATCAGGTCTTAGCCTTACTCTCGGGACATCGGGGCATTGATCACATGACCGTACTTGTGAGAGAGTTTCAGGGACGGAGCAGTGTAACCTGTGTATGATGATGGACTTCCTGTGCAGGTTAAACCCAGCAGACTGTGTGATTAATCACTCGATCTGCGTTTCTCTCCTGCTGTGTTTTCAGCTGGGCGAGTAAAGACGACGTGTGGAACAACCTGCTGAGGAAAGATAAACTCTACCTCCACAACGTGCGTGTGATGGAGCGACACCCCAACCTGCAGCCCAAGATGAGGGCCATTCTGCTGGACTGGTTAATCGAGGTGTGTGAGGGGGAGATGAGGGGTGGGGACAGGTGTGAAGGCATGAAGACAGCCTCACTGTAATCAGACTTCATGTGAGGGGCGGGGCTTTAATCAGATCACTCCCCTGTAGAATATTTACACAGCAAATGAGCAAACACTGGACATCACACTAACAATGTGGGAGTTAAACACTGTGTGTGTGTGTGTGTGTGTGTGTGTGTGTGTGTGTGTGTGTGTGTGTGTGTGTGTGTGTGTGAGAAACGAGTCGCCCTCACCGGTTTAAATGAATCAGTCTGGGAGCCTGATGATAGAAAATGTCTGTCCTGTAAAGCTGTCCTGATGGTGAATAATCTTAATTTCGGGACAAAACATCAAGTTCAGTCCAGTATAGTGGAAAACTCTTCAGCTTATAATTTATATCTTCTCATAATTATTTTTATATAAATATTTTTGTGGAACGAATCACTAGAGCATTAGAGAATCATTCAATTATTTTATTAAATTGAAACTTTTGTTTATTTTATTTTTATTAAATTCGCAAAGACAAAATGGCGTCCGGGATTCCACTCGTGATTTTAAAGGTGCAGAAACAACACATTTCACTGTGAGACTCATTTCCTTAAGCGCCGTTATGGTTTTGAGCCACTTGATGGCAGTGTTGACAGGTGGATTGTTATGCTTTGCACTGTACATTTGTGTTAAAGGCGTAAAGACTCGCGTTATCCGACTTACAAACTAATCCGACTTGCGTGCTCCTGAAACAGAACTCGTAATAAGAGGACATTAGAGTTCATAAGTAGAGGACAACCTGTATGAAGGTTTGACGGTGGTGTCTCAGACCCTCAGTGGATCATGTGTGTGTGTGTGTCTCTCTCTCTCTCTCTCTCTCTCAGGTGTGTGAGGTGTATAAACTCCACAGAGAGACGTTTTATTTAGCTCAGGATTATTTCGATCGCTTCATGTCCACACAGAAGAACGTACAGAAGACCACGCTGCAGCTCATCGGCATCTCCGCTCTCTTCATCGCCGCCAAGATGGAGGTGCGTCTCTAAAATTAATCATAATAAACATGACGTCTCTCTCGGACCAAATCCCCTCTGATTTTCTCTCACCTTCAGTCTTTAAGGAACTTCATTTAGTTTCCCTTTGTGTCTCTTCTGTAGCATTTCTATTTTATTTCCATACATTTGACTTGTTTGTGTGTCAGTATTTCTCACTTTCTTTTGTCCTTTTAACCGTATCGGTCGTGTCTGAGGTGTGATATATGAAAGACTGATTTATTGTTTGTGATTCTGATGGCAGGAGATTTATCCTCCTAAAGTGCACCAGTTTGCGTACGTGACAGACGGAGCGTGTACGGAGGAGGAGATCCTCAGCATGGAGGTCATCATCATGAAGGTGAAGACTTACAGCTTTTTTACAGTCTTTCTCTCTCTCACACACACACACACACACACATGTTCAGAGTAAAAAACACTGCAGCTCATGTCCTGATCCTGGGCTGTAAGGGGCGGGGCTGTAAGGGGTGGAGCTTTAAGGGCCGGGCCGAGCCATGGCTGGGTTTCATTCAAATGCTCGATATCCAAACTCTGACTTTTTGGGTTCCTGAACCATAGTTGTTTTTCCATTTTAGTTTTGTACAATTATTTATTTTTTTATTAAGAAAATGACAGAACACATTGCAGCGCACAGCTTCACGTTATTTATTTAATTTATTTTCCGCTCCTAGGCATGTTTACACTTGGCAGCGTTTCATAATATAAAACAGGAAGCTGTCCGTCCCTCTTTAGGTTGGTGGTTGTTGGTGACACACACACACCTCCACACTGTGCACCGGTTTACACGTCACAACAGTGAGCTCCGTGTACGCACCGTCCCTAAATAAACTGCTCCATGCTCGGCTCTTCAGGTTTCTGTAATAACCGAGCTGCTCCTGAGTGTGTGTTCCTGTAGAACCTCGTCCTGCTCACAGTCTCCACACCATCAGGATCCCAGTTTAACACACGCGCGCACACACGTGAGCTGCGTCTCTCAACACACTGCACGCTTACTGACGCTGATGAGACACTGCTTGGGTATCTGTGTTGGGTACAGGATGATGAGGTGTGTGTGTTTGTGTGTGTGTGTGTGTGTGTCAGGAGCTGAACTGGAGTCTGAGTCCGCTAACCCCAGTGTCGTGGTTGAACATCTACATGCAGATGGCATATCTGAAGGAGGTGACAGAAGTTCTCGTGCCCCAGTTCCCTCAGAACACCTTCGTACAGATCGCTGAGGTGAGACTCCGCCTCCAGCTTTAGGGTTATTAAAGGGTGGAGCTTCAGACCATGTGGGCGGGGCTTTGTGAGGGGCTGGGTGTGTCATTATTTTTAATGTTAAATGTAGGACTGTGATGTTTGTACACTTTGGAAGATATTAGGATAGTCACGTGTGTGTGTGTGTGTGTGTGTGTGTGTGTGTGTGTGTGTGTAGCTGTTGGATTTGTGTGTGTTAGACGTGAGGAGTTTAGAGTTCTCCTCCAGTCTGCTGGCAGCATCGGCTCTGTTCCACTTCTCATCTCTGGAACTCATCATGAAAGTTTCTGGTAGGTGCACGCGCACACACACACACACACACACACACACACACACACACACACACACACACACACACACACACACACACAGTGACAGCTGTAGTTTCAGACATGTGCAGATCTCAACTCTCAGATTTATTCACTAAATATATCCACACAAACCCTCATAAGATTCATCTGTGTGTGTGTGTGTGTCAGGACTGAAGTGGTGTGAGATGGAGCAGTGTGTGAAGTGGATGGTGCCGTTTGCGATGGCGATACAGGAGGTGGGAAGCTCCTCCTTAAAAACATTTAAAGGCATTTCGGCAGAGAACACGCACAACATCCAGAGCCACGCCCCCTACCTGGACTGGCTGGTAAGACATTTATTTATACAGCAGATTTTAAACCGAGTGGGCGCGCGGGCCGAGGGTGTCACTCTGCGGGGTGATGATTTGCTTTAAGCTGCTCAGGGTGGAGGAACTGCTAACGTCCTACGGGGGGCGACGCTGTCACTGGAGCAGCCTAACCCTGGCTCCTCCCCCTGACAGAGTGAACCTCCTAAAGATCTCGATCCTGCTGAGTCTCTCAGTCCCACTTGAGAGTTTACAGTGGACTCTGTCATGATTTACAAACAGGAGCGATGCACTGTTCCCCCGAGTGACGTCATGCCGTGGGCTCCGCCCAGTCTCTCTCAGTAATGACCCGTTTCCCTTCATTACATGATCGACCGAGTCGGGTCACTTTAGTCATTTCACTCTGATGCACTCCAGATCACCGTGACGACAAACAACACTTCTTCAGAACTACAACATCAAATAACAGCGTAAATTAATCACCCGAGAAACGCACGCACGCACGCACGCCAACATGTAGCGTTCAACCTTCCCAGTAGAGTGGAGTGTGTTAGGATAAAAATAATTCAGGGTGATTTCACAAAACGTGTCCATGCTTGTTCTCTAAATGCTGATTAACCTTTAATGAACCTTTTGACCTCTGATTGACCTTTAGCCATTTGGTTCAACACTAGGGATCAGTACAGTGGATGTGAGGCGTGATGATGACTTTGTTTTCCCGCAGCAGTGGTGCAGGATTAACGCTGTAGTTCTGAGTGAAACCAGAGGGGGCGTGTCTGTGGTTTAAAGGCTGTGATATAAACTGATCTGAGGCCTGTGATGTACGGCGTATCAGATCATCAGGCAGTGATTAGAGCTGACTCTCTGTCCTCTGCTCCCTTTAGGGAAGAGTCCACACTCATCAGCTGGGGGATTTGGAACACGGCCAGACCACGCCCGTCCCGACCGGGGTGTTGACTCCGCCCCCCAGCAGTGAGAAGCCCGAGGATGCTTCATGATCACGGTGTGGATCGGCGTCTACACCAGATTATTGTTCTGATCGGCTTTTTGTCTTTATTTTAAACTTTATGTGGATTCATCGAGTGCGCCCCCCCCCCCCCCCACACACACACCAAACCCTCAGAGCCTCAGGGCCCTGAATGCTGCTATAACAGAGTTGGGACCGAAACACACACGCGCACACACACAGAGGGAGGATTTGATTTTATATATTATACAGTGTGTGTTTGATGAAATTTTTATTACTTTTTTTTTTTTTAATAAATAAAGGAAGCTCTGGGTTACCATGGAAACGGCTTTGAAGGCTGGAAAACAGATTTTATTTTGTATTTTTATTCTCTGCTCGTGTCTCGAGCTGAAATGTTTTTTAAATGTCATGCTGCTACTGTTGTGTATTTTATAAATCTGAATAAAGCTCTAAATGAAACGCACTCTGTCTCTCATTCCCACTGCTCGGGTTTATCTAAAGTTTTCGAGTTTAATGTAGCATCAGGTCCAGCAATATATGGACAATAGTGTTATTTGTCAACCACCATCTAATCATATGTAAAAGTTAGTGCCCCTTCTTTTAATTGTGTAAAAACATAATACTTTTTGTTTAACAAAAAATAATACTTGTATATTTCTATAAAAGCAGCAGTATTGTCAGTTTGCTCGTCTGGTGCATCCAGGTGTGTTAACACGATGCCGAGAGATAAAGACATGAGCAGGGGTCCTATAATGCAGACATAAGAGGGGGCACTAACTTTTACACATGATAGTACGGGATATTAAACTACCGATTACGAGACTCGGCTTAAATCTGAAATCAACTTCAAGGTGTGGAAACTACAGCAGTGTTCCTGTGGACACGGTTCTGCTCGTCTGGAACTCGCGACCTTACGCTCCTTTATAACGGTTCTGTAACGTTTCAGCCGTCTTCAGGAGGTCAGGGCACCGGGGTCAAAGGTCAACCATGTGATGAGGATTGTTTAGCACAACGTCCTCCGCTGTGAGGTTCAGACACGGGAAGAGCAGATTACAGCCTGCTAAAAACATCTGTACAGTTCTGGAACAAGAGCTGGAGAGATGAGATGAAGATCAACATGTAGCAGAAAGAAGAGAAGAAAAGAGGAGGAGCTGATGATCTGAGGAGAATCTGTGTGCGGCTGCCAGAGGATCCGGTTCCAGCCGGATTATTAATGATGCAGCAGAATGAAATCTGTGACGTTATCTGCTTCTGGTCTCACACACACACACACACACACACACTGCAGATAGGCAGCGACCTGCAAACTCAGAGTAATGAAATGAGTGACACTGTCAGTGGAAATCACCTGCAGCTCTGCCCCCAGCCCCGCCCTCAGCCCCGCCCCCAGCCGTCTGAGGTTCATTACAGGTTTATTTCTGAAATCAGTGAAAGTGACGTCGGAGTCAAACTCTCATCCTGTAATGTCTGCACACACACACACACACACACACAGAGGACTCCACTGGACGTCAGTGTGATTAATTAGTCATTAAGAGGCAGGTGGTGTTCAGATACTGAATTATTCATGATTTATTTATGAGCGTTGTGGAGTTTCAGCTTCAGTCTTTGTTTAGTATCACGAGTAAAGTTTTTGTTACAAATGTTTTTGAATTTAATCACTGATTTATAAACATTTTTCACATTTTATACACATTTCCATCATTTTCTTTTGATTGTGTGAAGCTGCTTTGCGACAATGATTCGCAAGGCGAATTGTTAAAAGTGCTATACAAATAAATTTGTATTACATTTGACACACAAACACACACACACAAAATCATTTCAACACAATAACACAAGAGAGAACAGTGAGAACACACTGTAAAGAAGTTCTAATGCTGTGTGACTGTGTGTGTGTGTGTGTGTGTGTGTGTGTGTGTGTGTGTGTGTGTGTGTGTGTGTGAAGTGGAGGTTTTAGTCTGGGTTTCAGTCTGGGTTTACTGGAACACTGGGGACTGAACTCTGCTCTTTGTGTGTGTGTGTGTGTGTGTGTGTGTGTGTGTGTGTGTGTGTGTGTGTGTGTGTGTGTGTGTGTGTGTGTGTAAAACAGAAGTGGCTGTTGAGGGTGCAGCAGCTGCTGGATGTCTGTGTTGTGGGTAACACTACCCCATCCACCCACTAGCAGCAGGTGCAGATTAAACACACAAATACACACACACACACACACACACACACACACACACACACACACACACACACACACACACTCCTTTGTTAGAATGTGTTTTTATTGAGCGTCTGGAGCGGAGATGTCTCGTCTCTTGTTCACTGAAGTTGGTGTGAAGAGCTGTGAGTCCTCACACACACACACACACACACACACACACACACACACAGCTGGCCCGTCTCCTCCTCAGAGCTCCCTCATGGAGAAGAACAGCTCCACCTGCTGTGTGTGACGCTCTGTAGAACATCACGCTGATGAGGACGCTGAAGATCTCCACACTTGTGTTTTATTCACGCAGACGTCAGACTCAGAGTGAGACGTTGTCACTGCCAGACATCACTCGGGGTGACTTTAATGAAGAACCCTCGAGAGTCTCTAGTGAACACCTGACACTCTGGGGAGTGTTTTACTGCCCCTAACCCCTGCCCTGCCCCGCCCCACCCCACTCGAGGCCCTCTTTACCCCTGAACACACTGGAGTCATTATGAACACAGTTCACTTTCTGCCTCCCTACAGCCTGATATTACCCCTCTCTCAGTTCATCACATTATATTATAAATACACTTTATATTTTTATTACATTACTATCTGCAGGTGATAATTAAATATTCTGTTTTGCCCCTTTTTCTGAACGTCTTCTGACCTTTATTGCCCCATGCTGTCTATTTATTTATTCAGTTTAGTTTAAAAAGTAAATGTTGAGTTTAAATAATTGCGTTGTAACTTCATATATGAACACCAGGTGGCAGTAAATATCCCGCATGCAGATAAAGCGCCAGAGAAGAAGAATAAAGCCATAATTTATTTCCGGTATTTACATTTAAATCGCCATTGGATTCAATCATATTTTAAAGTCTGGGCGCGCGGAGGTTTCTTATTTTAATAAAATATTAATAGTGAATTAATCTCATTCCTGGCGTTTATATTTATTGATATGAATTCCACTTCCGCCAGACAGACGGTACTGTTTAATAACCATTTTTCTGAACGTGGTCTCTCACTCCTCTGTGAAAGTCACTCTTACTCTTTGCGCCCCCTGCTGTCCATTTATTTATCCGTTTAGTTCATAAAGTAAATGTTAACTTTAAATAATTGCGCTGTAATTTTATAAGTAAACACCAGACGGCAATCAAGATCCCGCGTGTACAAAGATAAAGCGGCAAAGAAGAAGAAATAATCCACAATTAACTTCCGGTATTTACATCGCTATTGGATTAATCCATTTTTTTATTTGGCGGGGGGGGGTGCACATTTTTCCAATTGTAATAAAATATTTCAAATAAATTGACCCCTTAAACATTCCGGCGTTTATAGTTAATGATATGTGTTGTGTTTAACAGTTATAAATTGCAGTTATTCTGTAGAATAAAGATAAACTTCGTGGTTTAGTGGATCTGCCGATGGCGGCTGTAGCGGGAGGGAAGCGCGCGTGTCACATCACACACACACTAGAGCACTAAGTAGTGTGTAGTGAAGAAAAGCTGCAGGGGTCGTACTTATATAATAAAGTTTAGTATGACAGTCTGTAGTTTCAGTAAGTTTGTAATCTGTGATATTAGTAAGTGAAATAGATCTCATGGCGTAGGACGCAGTGTGTGAGTAGTGCACTATGTAGGGCGCAGTGAGGGGATTAGGACACAGCCTCGGCGGCTCCCTCTGCGCTGTGTGTGTGGGGAAGCTGAACCGGCATGGCTGAACTCCGGAGTAATAAAGAGCAGAGATACGACCGGCAGCTCAGGTACAGCAGGAGCGCGCGCGCCTTCAATCAACATTTACTTCAGTTTATCATCAGTGTACCGCTTAGACCCGAACTGCGCATGTGCAGAGCGCTGTGTAATGAGAGTGTATCTGACCTGTGTGTGTGTGTGTGTGTGTGTGTGTGTTTAATGTCAGGTTATGGGGGGATCATGGTCAGGATGCACTGGAGAGCGCGCATGTGTGTGTGATAAACGCCACAGCATCCGGCACAGAGATACTGAAGAACCTGGTCCTGCCTGGTACACACACACACACACACACACACACACACACACACACACACACACCCCGTATACACATGGAAGCAGTAAGAATGGGCGAGTGTAAGGATGTGAGTGACCGAGACAAGGACCAGACTGTGATGTCTAGACGTCTGGGTCAGAGCGTCTCCAAAACTGCAGCACCTGTGTGACGTTCCTGGTCTGCAGGGGTCACGACCGGCCAGAAGTGACAGGGTGATGGGGTCAGGGGTCAGGGGTCACTGATGGACATGGGGCGTGGAGGCCGGCCCGCGGGTCTGATAGAGACGAGACCAGACAGAACACACAGTGTGTTAGTGTTATGGAGGTAAAAGGGGGAGGAGCTACTCAAGATCAGGCAGGTGGTCATAACGTTATGGCTCTTATGTTACAGACACACGTTTACACAAAGACACACAGGTATACACACACACACACAACAGCATTTTGCTTCCTAAACCTGTGTGTAGTGCTCTGACTCCCTGTTAGTGCTCTGACTCTGTGTGTGTGTGTGTGTGTGTGTGTGTGTGTGTGTGTGTGTGCGTGTGTGTGTGTAGGTATCGGTGCGTTCACTATAGTTGATGGACACAAAGTGACTGGAGAGGATGTTGGCAACAAGTAAAGTGTTTAAAATTGTTTTACACACACACACACACACACACACACACACACACATACACTTGGTTCGTTTGCATGCTGTACTAACACACACACGTTGTGGTTTTGCTCTGCAGCTTTTTTCTCAGCAGTGAGAGCATCGGGAAGGTCAGAGCTGCTGAGTATACTCTTCATCATCTTCATCTTCATCATTATTACTATTATTCAAGTGTTAAAATAAATTTGTTACAAGTTGTTCTGTGTCTGATGTGGTGTGTTGTGTGTGTGTGTTTGTGTGTGTGTGTGTGTGTGTGTGTGTGTGTGCAGAGCCGAGCTCAGGCGGCGACAGAGTTACTGCAGGAACTGAACAGTGATGTTTCAGGGAACTTTGTGGAGGAGGTGAGGCGTTATGAAGGGCTTATAAACACTAATAAGCACTGAATAATAATCATCATCATCTTCTTCTTCGTGTGTGTGTGTGTGTGTGTGTGTGTGTGTGTGTGTGTGTGTGTGTGTGTACATGCGCAGGACGCTGAGAAACTGCTGGAGAATGATCCAGAGTTTTTTAACAGATTCACTTTGGTCATCAGTGTTCAGCTCCCAGAAAGGTGACGCAGCAGCGAAGAAGTGTCTCCTCTGAGTGTGTGTGTCTCCTCTGAGTGTGTGTGTCTCCTCTGAGTGTGTGTGTCTCCTCTGAGTGTGTGTGTCTCCTCTGAGTGTGTGTGTCTCCTCTGAGTGTGTGTGTCTCCTCTGAGTGTGTGTGTCTCCTCTGTGTGTGTGTGTGTGTGTGTCTCCCCCTTGTGTATCCTTCATGTTATCCCTTGTCTTTCCTTATGTCCCTGTGTCCCCCCTCAGTTTTTATAAATGACTTAATATCTCCTACTATTTAATATTAGTACATTCTCTAAATATGTGTGTGTGTGTGTGTGTGTGTGCTCGTGCAGTGTGTGTTTGAGGTTGGCGTGTGTGTTATGGAAGGCCAATGTGCCGTTCCTGGTCTGCAGGACGTATGGACTGGTTGGTTACATGAGACTCGCCATAAAGGAACACACAGGTGATGAACACACACACACACACACACACACACACCTCTCACTGAGATACACTTTTATTTCTTCTATCAGTGTGTTCCTCACCCGTGTGATCATGAGGTTTTGGTTAAATTTAAACGTGTGTGTGTGTGTGGGGTCAGTGGTAGAGTCGCACCCGGACAGTGCTCTGGAGGATCTCCGACTGGACGCTCCGTTCACTGAGCTGAGAAATCACATCAACTCCTACGAGCTGGACTCCATGGACAAGAAGGTAGAGAGAGGAGCGTCCCTCTGCCACACTGTCGCCCTGTCTCACTGTCCTTCTGCCACACTGTCGCCCTGTCTCACTGTTGCCCTGTCTCACTGTTGCCCTGTCTCACTGTCCCTCTGTCTCACTGTCCCTCTGTCTCACTGTCCCTCTGTCCCTCTGTCTCACTGCCAGACTGTCTCTCTGCCACACTGTCTCTCTGTCTCTCTGCCACACTGTCTCTCTGTCTCTCTGCCACACTGTCTCTCTGCCACACGGTCCCTCTGTCTCTGCCACACGGTCCCTCTGTCTCTGCCACACGGTCCCTCTGCCACACTGTCTCTCTGTCCCTCTGCCACACTGTCCCACTGTCCCTCTGCCACACCTTCCCTCTGCCACATTGTCCGTCTGCCACTCTGTCCCTCTGTCATACTTTTCCTTTGCCACACTGTCTCTTTGCCACTGTCTTTCTGTCCCCCCCCTCTCTCTCTCTCTCTCTCTCTCTCTCTGTCCCTCTGTCTGTCTGTCACTTTCCCACACTTTCCCTCTCCCACACTGTCTCTCTGCCACACTTTCTCTGTCACTCTGTCTCTCTTTCACACTGTCCCTCTGCCACACTGTCTCTCTGCCATATGTCACACTGTCTCACTTTCACACTGTCCCTCTGCCACACTGTCCCTCTGTCCGGAGCTGTTATTCCACACACTGAACTTGACTCTGCTCTTCCTCCTGTAGGATCACAGTCACACACCGTGGATCATCATCATCGCCAAATATCTGGAGAGGTGGTACAGTCAGGTAACGCACATAAACTCCACAGCAGGAAAAAAACATTAACTGTAAACTTCATCAGAACTTCAAATGAAAAACAAACAAACAGGTACACACACATTTATTACACACTGAACCATAATGAGTTCAGGAGCAGAGCGAGGTCCGTACTCCGCTGCAGTACCTGTGTTCCTGCGCCTCCTCCTCAGGCCCTGTTGGTGGCAGTAGAGTGTAGAGTGTAGAGTGGAGCTGGGGTTGTGTCACTGTAGACGTGAACGTGTTTGTACGGAGCTTTTAACAGCAGTCATGTCACGAAGCCGCTTTACACAATGAAAGTCAATTGAAGTTTTTATGACATTACTGGTATTTGTGTGGTATTAAACACATGATAAGGCTGTGTTTTAACTAAACATTTATTAATCATAACAATAATCATAAGAAATGTTGATTTTTTTTTTTTATCTTCAGCACGACTTTAAGTTGCCAAAAACGTATAAGGAGAAGGAGGCGTTCAGGCAGCTGATCCGAGACGGTAAGAACGTCCACATCACTGAACCATCCGGCTTTTATTTCTCCTCATTTTCTGTCCAACTTTTTATTTTAGCTGAAATTAGCGAGACATCCCTGTGACCCTGCGCGTGATTTATTTCTCTCTCAGGGATTCGCCAGAATGAAAACGGGACTCCAGAGGAAGAGGAGAACTTTGATGAAGCCATAAAGAACGTCAACACGGCTTTAAATCCTACGAAGGTGTGTGTGTGTGTGTGTGTGTGTGTGTGTGTGTGTGTGTGTGTGTGTGTGTGTGTGTGATCATCTCAGATATTCACATGTCATTTGTGTGTGTGTGTGTGTGTGTGTGTGTGTGTGTGTGTGTGTGTGTGTGTGTGTGTGCGCGCAGATCTGCAGCGGTGTGGAGGAGATCTTCAGTTCTGAACAGTGTGAGAACATCACCTCTCAGGTCAGACACTCTGTTCTTCTAATCACAGACCAGATGTGTGAGAGTCACTGCCTGGAATATGGATGAACAGTATGAACAGATGTGCATGACACACGTGTGTGTGTGTGTGTGTGTGTGTGTGTGTGTGTGTGTGTGTGTGTAAACAGACCCCGGCGTTTTGGGTGATGGCTCGAGGTGTGAGGGATTTCGTGCAGAATGAGGGGAAGGGGGAACTCCCCCTGCGCGGCACCGTCCCCGACATGATCTCTGACTCGGACAAGTTCATCAGCCTGCAGAATGTGATTAACACACACACACACACACACACACACACACACACACACACACACACACACACACACACACCTCTCACTGAGATACACTTTTATTTCTTCTATCAGTGTGTTCCTCACCCCTGTGATCATGAGGTTTTGGTTAAATTTAAACGTGTGTGTGTGTGTGTGTGTGTGTGTGTGTGTGGGGTCAGTGGTAGAGTCGCACCCGGACAGTGCTCTGGAGGATCTCCGACTGGACGCTCCGTTCACTGAGCTGAGAAATCACATCAACTCCTACGAGCTGGACTCCATGGACAAGAAGGTAGAGAGAGGAGCGTCCCTCTGCCACACTGTCGCCCTGTCTCACTGTCCTTCTGCCACACTGTCGCCCTGTCTCACTGTCCCTCTGTCTCACTGTCCCTCTGTCTCACTGTTGCCCTGTCTCACTGTCCCTCTGTCTCACTGTCCCTCTGTCTCACTGTCCCTCTGTCTCACTGTTGCCCTGTCTCACTGTCCCTCTGTCTCACTGTCCCTCTGTCTCACTGTTGCCCTGTCTCACTGTCGCTCTGTCCCTCTGTCTCACTGTCCCTCTGTCTCACTGTTGCCCTGTCTCACTGTCGCTCTGTCCCTCTGTCTCACTGCCAGACTGTCTCTCTGCCACACAGTCTCTCTGTCTCTCTGCCACACTGTCTCTCTGTCTCTCTGCCACACTGTCTCTCTGCCACACGGTCCCTCTGTCTCTGCCACACGGTCCCTCTGCCACACTGTCTCTCTGTCCCTCTGCCACACTGTCCCTCTGCCACACTGTCCCTCTGTCCCACTGTCCCTCTGCCACACCTTCCCTCTGCCACATTGTCCGTCTGCCACTCTGTCCCTCTGTCATACTTTTCCTTTGCCACACTGTCTCTCTGCCACTGTCTTTCTGTCCCCCCCCCTCTCTCTCTCTCTCTCTCTCTCTGTCCCTCTGTCTGTCTGTCACTCTCCCACACTTTCCCTCTCCCACACTGTCTCTCTGCCACACTTTCTCTGTCACTCTGTCTCTCTTTCACACTGTCCCTCTGCCACACTGTCTCTCTGCCATATGTCACACTGTCTCACTTTCACACTGTCTCACTTTCACACTGTCCCTCTGCCACACTGTCCCTCTGTCCGGAGCTGTTATTCCACACACTGAACTTGACTCTGCTTTTCCTCCTGTAGGATCACAGTCACACACCATGGATCATCATCATCGCCAAATATCTGGAGAGGTGGTACAGTCAGGTAACGCACATAAACTCCACAGCAGGAAAAAAACATTAACTGTAAACTTCATCAGAACTTCAAATGAAAAAAAACAAACAGGTACACACACATTTATTACACACTGAACCATAATGAGTTCAGGAGCAGAGCGAGGTCCGTACTCCGCTGCAGTACCTGTGTTCCTGCGCCTCCTCCTCAGGCCCTGTAGGTGGCAGTAGAGTGTAGAGTGTAGAGTGGAGCTGGGGTTGTGTCACTGTAGACGTGAACGTGTTTGTACGGAGCTTTTAACAGCAGTCATGTCACGAAGCCGCTTTACACAATGAAAGTCAATTGAAGTTTTTATGACATTACTGGTATTTGTGTGGTATTAAACACATGATAAGGCTGTGTTTTAACTAAACATTTATTAATCATAACAATAATCATAAGAAATGTTGATTTTTTTTTTTTTATCTTCAGCACGACTTTAAGTTGCCAAAAACGTATAAGGAGAAGGAGGCGTTCAGGCAGCTGATCCGAGACGGTAAGAACGTCCACATCACTGAACCATCCGGCTTTTATTTCTCCTCATTTTCTGTCCAACTTTTTATTTTAGCTGAAATTAGCGAGACATCCCTGTGACCCTGCGCGTGATTTATTTCTCTCTCAGGGATTCGCCAGAATGAAAACGGGACTCCAGAGGAAGAGGAGAACTTTGATGAAGCCATAAAGAACGTCAACACGGCTTTAAATCCTACGAAGGTGTGTGTGTGTGTGTGTGTGTGTGTGTGTGTGTGTGTGTGTGTGTGTGTGTGTGTGTGATCATCTCAGATATTCACATGTCATTTGTGTGTGTGTGTGTGTGCGCGCAGATCTGCAGCGGTGTGGAGGAGATCTTCAGTTCTGAACAGTGTGAGAACATCACCTCTCAGGTCAGACACTCTGTTCTTCTAATCACAGACCAGATGTGTGAGAGTCACTGCCTGGAACATGGATGAACAGTATGAACAGATGTGCATGACACACGTGTGTGTGTGTGTGTGTGTGTGTGTGTGTGTGTGTGTGTGTGTGTGTGTGTAAACAGACCCCGGCGTTTTGGGTGATGGCTCGAGGTGTGAGGGATTTTGTGCAGAATGAGGGGAACGGGGAACTCCCCCTGCGCGGCACCGTCCCCGACATGATCTCTGACTCGGACAAGTTCATCAGCCTGCAGAATGTGTACACACACACACACACATGTATACACATACACAAACGCATATACACACACACACACACACATATATATACAGTATATACTGTACACACACAGATGCATGCACACAAACTTGGTTGTAAATGTGTTAATTGTGTGTGTGTGTGTGTGTGTGTGTGTGTGTGTGTGTGTGTGTGTGTGTAGTTACAGGGAGAAGGCATTGCAGGATGCTGCTGTTGTGACCAAACACATTGAGTCTCATCTTCAGGCTGTTGGGAAGGTAATACACACACACACACACACACACACACACACACACACACACACACGCACTATACTGTGTGTGTGTGTTACATTAATGATTATTGATATTATGTGTCTCTGCTGATGTTTTTTCTCTTGTCACTCTGAAGCCTGTAGAGAGCGTCTCTGAGCAGGACATCAAACTCTTCTGTGAGTCTCACACACACAGACACACACACACACACACACACACACACACACACACACACACAGACCGACACATTTTTTTCATGTGTGCGCACACAGAGGTGTAACTACTTTGGTGTGTGTGCAGGTAAGAACGCAGCGTTCCTGCGGGTTATCCACTGCAGATCTCTCTCTGAGGAATACAGCGTCGAAACTATTAACAAGGACGAGATCAGTGAGTCTCTCTCACACACACACACACACACACACACACACACACACACACACACACACACACACACACACACACACACACAGGGGCTGTATGTGTTTAAAGTTACACATATCATTTAGATACACACTTTCAGTGGAGCACTGTAAAATGACTGTGTGTGTGTGTGTGTGTGTGTGTGTGTGTGTGTGTGTGTGTCCTCTTAGCTTCCTGTATGGATAATCCAGACAGCGAGTTGGTTTTGTATCTCATGCTGCGCTCTGTGGATCGTTTCTACCAGCAGCACTCCAGATACCCAGGTATCATCAGAACCAGTAAACCCAGTCAAACCATTACTGTTAAAAACTAGTGTAGTTATTAACCAGTGCATTATTTCTGTATTGGCTGACTGATAGATTCAAGATTATTGTGTGTGTGTGTGTGTGTGTGTGTGTCAGGTGTGTATAATTACCAGGTGGAGGAGGACATCAGCAGGTTGAAGGTGTGTGTGAACAGTCTGCTGCAGGAGAACTCGCTCAACGTCAACGTTAAAGACGACTACATCCACGAGTTGTGAGTGAACGCCAGCGTGATGTCACTTCCTCCCTGCACATCTGTCCTTATTTATTTAATATCCTTTATTGACAATGTTATTATTAATACTGTTACAAAGTATTTACATGAAGATTTATAAATATATGAATTATCCTTATTTAATCAGTTTTTTAATTCTTGTGTGTGTGTGTGTGTGTGTGTGTGTGTGTGTGTGTGTGTGTGTGTGTGTGTGTTTTAGTTGTCGTTATGGAGCTGCAGAGCCACACACTGTCGCTGCATTACTGGGAGGTGGGTTCACACACACACACACACACACACACACACACACACACACACACACCCTTTGTGTTTGACGAGTCCTTGTTTCCTCTCTACAGGAGCTGCAGCTCAGGAAGCCATCAAACTCATCACACACCAGTTTGTGCCGTTTAATAACACGTTCATCTACAACGCCATGGCTCAGACATCAGCCACCTTCCAGCTCTGAGTTACTGTAAATCTGTGTGTGTGTGTGTGTGTGTGTGTGTTTTATTCTGCATGATGCAGTCAGTACTGTGCTCTTAATGTTACCGTTTAACAATAATCACTGCATCAGTAATAAACACTGACTCTAATAAATAATCCCTGCTGTGTGTCTCTGGTTTTGGGTTGCGTTTAGGCTGATTGGGGCTCAGAATATTTTTCTTCAAATAGAATTTGGAAATCTAGAAAAATAATCATTATTACAATTCTAAAGACTAAAATGTAAGTTTGGACTTTGGACTTGATAAAACACCAGTGGACGCCGCGGCTCATCAAATCATCACCGCCTGTGGAAACTTGGGCCTCTGCGCCTCTTCTCTCTTCCTACAGACTCTGGAGCTTGACCTCCAAATGAAATCCTAAATTTTCTTTCATGTGAAAAGAGGACCGTAGACCACTGAGCACCAGTCCAGCCCTTTTTGTCCTTAGCCCAGGTAAGATGCTTCTGATGTCTCCGGTTCAGAAGTGCCTTGATACTGGGAGCGCAACAGCTGGAGACGGTTTCCTGAAGACATCTGTGTGTGGTGGCTCTTGAAGCTCTGACTCCAGCCTCACGCCACTCCTTGTCAAGCTGTCTTAAGGTCTTAAACCGTCTTAAGCCTGAGGTCATCCCTGTTCCTTGTGCCTCTTTTCCCTTTCAGTCAACTGCCACTGAATATTCTCAGAGATTCTCACCTTCTGGGAACAGTTGGCCCTTCCAGCGATGACCTCGTGTGGCTTACACTCCCTGCGGAGGGGGTCAGAGATTGTTTTCTGGACAACTGTCAGGTCAGAAGTCTTCCCCGTGGTACATTTATACTGTATGAATAGTAAATTACTCAAACTCCAAATTAATTCTCTAATATTCTAAGATTTATAGATTTATGAGCTGTATCTGTATCATTGAAATTTAAACAAGCAAACAAAAAGAAGCTTCCTGTTAGAATTTAATTACCAAAAAAAAAAAAAAAAAAAACATTTTCACAATATTTTGGTTTTTTTAGATGCAGTATATCTGATGGCCGAACAAGCCCGAGTTTACTTGGTCTTTAAAAGGTTTTTAGGCGACCAGTCATATAAACATAGCACCTTTAATAACGGATGAGGCGTCAGACATCATGTTGAAACTCAGCATTTCGTCACTTTCCTTTGTCCTTCAGTGCAAGAATAAACAGGAACTGATGGAGGTGTGTAAGTTCCACACGTCAGCATTAACTACTGAAATGCAGCGTGTATTCCTTACTCACTTCAGAGTGCATTATGGGGATTCTTCATCTTATTAAACACAGGATGGTCAGAGGTTGTTGTGTGGAGTTGAAGTCCATCCTAAAATGTGTTTAATATGTTGAGTTTTAAATACGTCTGTAAATAATTCCTAAGCAGTCGTGTGCAGTGAAGATGATGTCACAGTTCAATTCAGATGTAATTCTATAGACCTTTTAATAATGGTCATTGTCTGTAGAGCTTTATCATGTAATGTGAGGACGCCATTTAGCCGAATCAGGATGTCCTTGGACGGTGGGAGGAAACCCACCAAGCACGGGGAGAACAGAGCCGGGAATTGAACCTGGACCCTGGAGGTGCAAGGGGACAAAGCTAACCATTTATAAAATCATGGAAGTGTGTATGCGATGTGAGTGTGTGTGTGAATCAGAATGATCAGATGGTCCCTGATGAACGAGCCGAGGACGACGGCGCTGAGGGAAAAACTCCCTGAGATGGTGATAGGAAGAAACCTTGAGAGGAACCGGATTCACCAGGGAACCCATCCTCACCTGGGTGATAACGGAGAGCAGCGATTGATCTGACCTCATACTGTGTGTTAGGAGGCTGGAAGTTCAGTATAACAGGAGACGTGTTTAAATTAAATGGAGTCCAGTTCTGCACAGGGATGAGTCAGCAGGTGCAAAGGTCATCTGAGGGCGTCTGATGGGGTCTGAGGGTGTCTGAGGGCGTCTGACCGCGTCTGACGGGGTCTGAGGGCATCTGGGGGGTCTGAGGGGGTCTGGATCACTGGGAGCTCAGGAGCAGCGTGTGTAGCTCCAAACCATCATGAAGCAGAATCCAGCTGGAGCTGGTCTTTCTCTGGGGCCTCAGGGTCCTCGCAGGGTCGTCCTCTGTCTACTGGAGCTGGCACAATCTCCAGATGCCTCGGGACGGGTAGGAAAATAAAGATGAAAAGATGGTGAAAAGAATTAGCGTAGCTGCTGTTCAGGATACTAGCAGCACTAGACAGGAGTGTGTATGTAGATGTCCTGGAGTACGAGGTTATGGGATGAATTATGTGTATGCCAGATTAAAGAGATGTGTCTGGTAAACTGTGTCTGAGCCCTGAACACTGTCAGGAAGGCATTTCAGAGCCAAATATCAGAACGCTCTACCCCCTTTTGTAGATTTTGATATTCTGGGAACTGCCAGAGGTCCGGAGTTCTGCGATCTTAAGCAGATGAAATGGAGATTCAGGAATCTGTTTAAAAGGCAGACAGGAAGGAAGGAGGTGTTTGGGTGCACTCTGCTCCTGAAGTTACACTCTCTAAAGAAGCTAGAACACAGCCTTGGTGCCTCAGCGCAGTCATTCCGCTCACACACAGCAGATGGCGCTCTTCTCTACACTTTTTCCACTGATGTCTGCGCTGAGGAAATCAAAGCCGCCTCATTTCCTGTGCTATCAGCACATTCCAGTGTGGAGTGAATAATTCATAACCGCAGGCTGCTGTTAAATCGATCTGTAGAGCAGAATGATGTGGAGTGTGTGTGTGTGTGTGTGTGTGTGTGTGTGTGTGTGTGTGTGTGTGTGTGTGTGTGTGTGTGTGTGTGTGTGTGTGAGAGAATCAGAGCAGCAGTAACACACACACACACACACACACACATTAAATACTCATCCCCAGAGGTACAGATGTGTATGAAATCTGATGAATCTGTGGAGGTGAGTGTGACGGTGTGGTGAGTGTGTTCATGTTCCTGCAGTGGAAATTTGCCCCGAGCTTCTACTCCTGCAACACACACACACACACACACACACACACACACACACACACACTCCAGGCCTCGTCTCTGTCCTTCTGTTACAGGATTAAACATGGTAAAACATCTGTTCACAGTATTACTCTGGTGTGAATAAGTATTCACCCCTTCTAGTAGAAATGAACATTTTTGAGATTTTACATCAGAAACACTCGACACCAAACATCCCATAATATTGCAGTGGACGCTGTGATTGTATAAGTATTCACCCCCAAATTGCATACATAATTGCATAAATAGTGGAACTCTGGTGACCTGTGTGTGAGTACACACACACACACGCACACGCGCGCGCGCTCCCTGTATAAATATGCAAAATGAAGAGCAGGTTCAGGACAAGTTCTGGAAAAGTTTAATCAGGATTTTAT
>JAAGKR010008846.1:5699-29201 GCA_011419295.1 Clarias macrocephalus | reverse complement strand
TTGGTGGTCCCTGTGTGTGTGTGTGTGTGTGTGTGTGTGTGTGTGTGTGTGTGTGTGTGTGTGTGTGTGTGTGCATGAGAGTGAGCAACATGCTTTAGGCTGGTGCGATGGACTGTTTACTGGGTACGTACAGAAGTGTGTGTGTGTGTGTGTGTGTGTGTGTGTGTAACTGCTGTGAGTGTGTGTGGAGTTTCTGGTAGTCCTAAGGATCAGGTTTAGATGATTTTCTTTGCGAGTAGTTTTGTGTGTGTGTAGTGTGTATAATGTGTGTGTGTGTGTGTGTGTGTGTGTGTAGTGTGCAGTACAGTGCCTGTGTTGATTATCTGTAGAATTTAATACACATACTTTCACATTTTGTATGTATTTGTATAACACACTTACTTTATATAGGGTGAGTCAAAAATTATCCGCACTTTATAATTACACTTCATTTTTCGTCATAATCTTCTTTCCTTTGACAATCTGTCTACAAGCTTCCGTGTTCCCTCATTAAAGTGTTTGAGTCTGAGCTGTGAGTCACGACTGCACCGCTGTCTTCAGTTCTTCATCAGTAGTGAATCTTTTCCTTGTAGGTTTTTTTCTTTCAGGGGACCAAACAGGTGAAAGTCCGATGGAGTGAGATCAGAACTATAGGGAGGAGCTTTAACACCTCAGTGTGGACAGAAGTGTCTCAGATATCAGTCCTGTGTGTTTAATCTGAGGTTCAGTCTTCAGCTCTTTAATAAGCGTCTCACTGTAACGAGCTCTGTCGATTGTCTAACCATTTTCCTGATGGTGTTCCAATACTTCTGACCCTCGAGAATCCCAAAAAACCTGTAAGCGTTGATGAATTGTACAGCTGATTGTTGACGTTTTGAACTTGTCCTCAGTCACTGATTGAGGATGTTGGTTCAGTAATCTGCTGTTTACTCTCAGACTCAGAGTGATGAATCCGTGTCTCATCACCAGTAACGATTCTCTTTAAGACACTTTCACTTTCCTTACAGAATCGCTACACATTTAGTTAGCAGAGATCAAACACTTGTGTTTATGCTCTTCATCACCAGATACACCCTCAGACCACAAAAATAAATAAATAAATAAACCACTGCACGCTGCTCTTCTTGCAAATCACAAGTGCGGCGTTTCAGTTTTGCTCACGCTGCAGTTACAGATGAACTGATGTAACACGGTCACACACACACACACACACACACACACACACCTGCACAGCCGTGACTGAGGAGACAAGAGAGTCGAAAGTGCTGATAAGACCAACAGAAGGTTTAATATCATCGGCGTGTTTATGACTTTCAAAAAAACTTTTCAGAAGTGATCAGTGACCATCACAAATATCCAAGAAAAACAGACTTGATGTGAAAATGCTGACGAGTAAATAAATGTTGAGCCGTTTACGTCTGAACATACAGGTGTTAATACATATGATGAAGGAACAGCAGATTAAATAAATACACCTTACAGTCAGATGCTTAATTAAACCTCTTCGAGTCGGATATTTAACTCATAAATCTCAAACACACACAAACACACACACACACACACACACACACACACATACACACACACACACACACACTTACTCCCCAGCTGTGTCTGTGTTTATCTAAAGCAACGGGCAACAGATAATATCACATGAGACACTGAATGATGGAGGAATAGATAATAACAGGAATAAATAGGAGGAGCAGGTGATTGAGGTGAGAGATGAACAAATCAGATGGATGGATGAAAAATACTGAAGACACACACACACACACACACACACACACATGTAGTGATGTCTGAGTGTGTAAGTGATAGTGTGGAGTTTTTACTGATCTATAAAGATGGTCAGATATAAAGACTGAGATGAGTAGATCTGAAACACACACACACACGCACACACACACAGTGTTTTAGCGCCGCAGTGGTGTGTACACACTCCAGTGTAAGAGCTCAGTGTGAAGGTGAAGCTGTTTATCAGAGCAGCGTTTACTGTAGTGTGTGTTATCAGGAGGTCAGGGTGAAGTGTAACACACACTCCAACTGAACTGATTCACACACTCGTTTCACACCTGACACACCCTACTGAAGTGTATATGAAGTGTGTGTGTGTTTCAGGACGAGCCTGTCTGGTTATAACCTGATGAGGAAAGGACGAGAGCAGAGGAGGATGGACGTCTCGAGAGATTTCACCGTGGCCTCGCCGGCCGAGTTCGTCAAGCGCTTTGGGGGAATCCGCATCATCGAAAAGGTGTGTGTGTGTGTTTATACTGTGTGTGTGTGTGTGTGTGTGTGTGTGTGTGTGTGTGTGTGTGTGTATACTGCGTATATATATATAATTATTGCTGTCAGTTTTAATCCCGTTATTCACAGTCATAGTCTCATATCATCATACCAATGTTAAATTAAAATCTCCTGAATGGGAGCTACATGCACTGTGTGTGTGTGTGTGTGTGTGTGTGTGTGTGTGTGTGTGTGTGTGTGTGTGTGTGTGTGTGGTATGAGGGGGTGTGGCCACCCACCGACAGGCAGGGCTTATACTCAGATCCTCAGATCCGAAAATCAACACTGTACAGCCTTAGCCGTCTGAGCCACCACTCTCACATCTTACATCTAATGTGGTCTTGTTAAAGTAAATTTAGTTCCCCTTGAAGGTCACTCGAGCACACGATCTAGAAACTTTTTATAATTAAACGTGTCGTTCAGTACCTGGTGATGTTTCCTCGCTCATCTTATCATCTTATTAAACACGCCGTTATCACACAGCCGGGAAACTGCATGCACTGCCCTTATGGGAAGCCACTAGGGTCATAAACTGGGTCATATGATTAATTTGTGTGTGTATTTCATAAATGAATAATAATACTTTCAAATTTCTACATTAATCACATGCATTAATATTGACAGCCCTAATATATATATATATTTATGACGCATCACTTTCTTACACACACATGTCCTGCTCGTCCTCCTGTAACGTGACACCCCCCCCCCCTCCCCCGTGTCCAGGTGCTAATCGCTAATAACGGGATCGCGGCAGTGAAGTGCATGCGCTCCATCCGCCGCTGGTCCTACGAGATGTTCCGCAATGAGAGAACCATCCGCTTCGTCGTCATGGTGACGCCCGAGGATCTGAAAGCTAACGCAGGTCAGACACACACACACACACACACACACACACACACACACACACACACACACACACACACACCTGGATCTACATCACATTCTAACTCTTTGTTAGTTGTTTTAAAGTGTGTGTGTCTGTGTGTGTCTGTGTGTGTGTGTCTGTGTGTGTGTGTGTGTGTGTGTTATAGAGTACATTAAAATGGCAGATCACTACGTGCCGGTGCCTGGTGGGCCGAACAATAATAACTATGCCAACGTGGAGATGATCGTGGACATCGCAAAGAGAATACCAGTCCAGGTAACACACACACACACACACACACACACACACACACACACACACACACACACACACACACACACACACACACAAGTACCCATAACCAGTTCCCAACCGGAGAGTTAACGTTTCCAAACTTCTGATAAAAACTTGATGACTGACGCCTTATAAGGAGATTTTTCAGAGACGTTATTAAAGGATAAATATTTATTTTCTTATGTTATTGTGTATTTTGGTGTTCCAGCAGTAATGTGGTGTTTATTTATTTCTATTTGAATCATGGTTTTAAAGACATGTACACATGTAGTACCTGACTTAGGAACATTTGAGTTATGAATTGAATTACGAATCTATGAACATTATAGATGCAGAAAAATCACAGAAGTGACATAAACACTGCAGTGCATCAGATACCAATATGTACAATTATATAAAACATTATTATTATATATTATTATTATTAAATATTAATATTAAATATTATTATTATTTCAGTGTATCAGTCCGTGAGCTCGATGATAGAAAATGTCTGTCCTGTGAATCTGTCCTGATGGTTAATAATCTTTATCCTTTGGAAAATCCTCAACAAAACAGAGTCCACAGTCCAATACAGTGGAGAAAAGCTCTGAGACGACGGTGTCTGTGATTCCCCTTGCGATTTAAAGCCTCAGAAACAACACTGTTAGATTTGTATGAGATTCATTTACTTACGGTTTTTGTCCACATGATGGCAGTGTGGTTAAAGGGACACTAACTGTGAAGTGTATTGGTGTGATTTATATTGTATATTCGTGTCAAAGGTGTAAAAGACTCACTTTGTCAGACTTAAGAACATATCGGACTTACGAACATGATCCCGTTCATAAGTGGGAGACGACCTGTATAACGATGATGATGATGATGATGATGATGATGATGCTGTCGTGTCTGTAGGCGGTGTGGGCCGGCTGGGGTCACGCCTCAGAAAACCCAAAGCTACCGGAGATGCTTCATAAAGTGGGAATCTCGTTTTTAGGTACAACTCCAGACACACACGTCTCTCTCCCCCTCCCCCTCCCCCCCCTCTCTCTCCCTCACCTCGTTTGTGTTTCAGTGTTGTTTATTTATTATTCACTGTTTCCCTTTGTTGAACCTGTGTGTGTCAGAACTGTTTAATAAATCCATTTCCCTAAGTAATACTGTACGATTTTCTAAGATTGAATATATTACAAGTTTGTGTGTGTGTGTGTGTGTGTGTGTGTGTGTTCAGGTCCGTCCAGTAAGGCCATGTGGGCTCTGGGAGATAAAGTGGCGTCTTCTATTGTAGCTCAGACGGCGGAGATCCCCACTTTACCCTGGTCTGGGTCTGGTAATGTCCTCCTCTCCACTACTGTCTGCTTTTTTTACTTTATTTACACACACACACACACACACACACACACACACACACACACACACACACACTCTCTACCACACTGTGTGTTATAACCGTTAATGTCAGATAACCAGATGTTACGTTGTACCGTATCACGCTGCTGTTTCAGTTCTCATTACTCTGTGTGTGTGTGTGTGTGTGTGTGTGTGTGTGTGTGTGTGTGTGTGTGCAGGTCTGAAGGTAGCGTGGGGAGAGGAAGAACAGAGACTGGGTCATGTGATCAGCGTCCCTCTGGATCTCTACACCAGAGGGTGTGTCAGAGACGTGGACGAGGGCCTGGAGGTGAATACAGTGTTATTAAATACAGAGCTTAACTCAGAATTAATTATCTTAACCTGGATAACTCTGTGTGTGTGTGTGTGTGTGTGTGTGTGTGTGTGTGTGTGTGTGTGTGTGTTGATCAGGGTGCAGAGAAGATCGGATATCCTGTACTGATCAAGGCGTCAGAGGGAGGAGGAGGGAAAGGAATCAGGAAAGTGGACAGTGCTGAGGATTTCCCCAGCTTCTTCAGACAGGTTTATACACACACACACACACACACACACACACACACACACACACACACACACACACACACACGTGTTTATGTGATGTTCACTCAGCCGCAGTGACCGTGACCCTGTGTGTTGTTCCCCTCAGGTCCAGGCGGAGGTTCCCGGGTCGCCCATCTTCATCATGCAGCTGGCCCAGCACGCCCGGCACCAGGAGGTCCAGATCCTGGCGGACGAGTACGGGAACGCCGTGTCCCTGTTCGGGAGGGACTGCTCCATCCAGCGGCGCCACCAGAAGATCATCGAGGAGGCTCCCGCCACCATCGCCTCCCCCGCAACCTTCCAGCAGATGGAGAGGGTCGGTGTCGAACCCGTCTGATATCATACTCCTGATCTGATATCATCACTGACACCTCTGTGCTCATTCCATCACAATATTAGAGATTATATAAGTATCATGATTTTATAAATATCCTGAATCGATATTACATTTCCACCAAGTTTAATGAGTTAAATGTTATAACATCAGTTTTCTCACGTAAAAACTGAGCGCAGCATTTAAACACTACAAACTGACAAGAGTTTAACTTTTAACTTCAAATTAAACTAAACAAAAAGCTACATTGTTACCGAGCAGCGCGTACCTCAGTCCTCCGCCATCATTACTACTTCTAATCAAACTTAGAGAATACTTCAGTAAGAGTGCGCCACCTGTAGGATGGACTCGAGCACTTTTGTCGCTCAGGATAAGAGCGTCTGCCAAATAGATTATAAAGAAACGGTGACGTTTTACCTCCTCAGATTGATCAGAGGCTTTTTAACACGTGCAGCTTTTTTACTGGGATCTTAATTGGGATCAGTTGACAAGTGGTTACAATTTTGTCCATTAATTTAAATGATTTCAATTATGATAATCCATTTTAAATCAAAATTCACTCGTACCACACGGGATGAAAATGTAAATAGTTTAGAGTTCACCACCTGTAGGATTATGAAGAAACGGTGACTTTTTACCACCTCGAATGCCTTCAGAGTCTCAGAGCTCGACTCGACAGAGCGTGATGTAATTAGGTTTACGTCTAATTAGCGCTCGCTGTGTTTTGAGCCTGGTGTAAGTGTGTGTAATAAAGTCTGGGGCTGTTAGCTATCGAATATTTTAGTAATCGAGTATTCTAACAAAAATTTAATTGGATAATCGAGTAATCGGATAAAATGTACTTTTGCTTAATTAAACAGCGATGTAAAATATATAAGAGAAACTAAGATCAATTGATTTTCTTTATACAAAAATCTACTTTTATTTTCTAAACGCATGCAGCATTTTGTCAAAAATAAACATCGTCATTATTCACAACACAAGGAGTAAAAGTTGACTGAGATGAATTAAGTGCATTGCAGCAAAACATTCTTATTTTACAGCCTTTTCTCAGATACAAAAACTAAAAAAAAAAAAATTTCAAATGACTTTAAGTATAAAAAAAACTAAGGCACATTTTAAAATAAATTATAATATATTTTTATTGCTCCCTTCCATCTTGCAGGCCGCAGTAGAACAGAACGTTCCCTCACATCAATACAGCGCTGACTGTTTGCGTCTCCTTCCGCGTTGTGTGTGACGTAAGCGCTTCTTCTTCGTCAGTGTTTACTGGCGGCTTGCACACGGAAGCTCGCTGAGTCACGCCAAACAAATAACTGCGCAAAAACATAACGTGAGCTTTTAACATTAACTAAAAGAAGCTTTGAGGCAGAAGATTTTGCCTCGATCATTTTTTGTAATTTAATTACTCAAGTTACTCGAGGAATCGTTTCAGCCCTGATAAAGTCTTTCACAGAGTTTGGACAAAAAGGCAGAAACTTTTACTGCACATGATTTTTAATAATTTAATGCCATAAAAATGTGTTTCTGTTGCACCAGTCTGAAGCTTCTGCGCTCAGTACAGAACGGTTTCTGTCTGAGGCTGATCAGTCCATCAGCGCTCGCGACTGATTTGTCACTGATGCCTGTAACAGTCCGAGCCGGTGTTTATAGCTGAGGGGTGTTTATCCAGTTGTTGTGTGTATCCTCTCAGTTCGCCGTGCGCATGGCTAAGATGGTGGGCTACGTGAGCGCGGGGACGGTGGAGTATCTGTGCTCGGAGGACGGCAGTTTCCACTTCCTGGAGCTGAACCCCAGACTGCAGGTGGAGCACCCGTGTACCGAGATGATCGCAGACGTCAATCTCCCGGCGGCGCAGCTACAGGTAGACACACACACACCGTACACACAACACTATACACACACACACACACCTGGACCTGGAACGTGTGATACATACAGCAGGTTTAACTCCGTGTGTGTGTGTGTGTGTGTGTGTGTGTCCCTGCAGATAGCGATGGGGATCCCTCTGTACAGGATCAAGGACATCCGCGTGCTGTACGGCGAGTCCCCGTGGGACGACACTCCTATCAATTTCGAGGAGCCCGAGTGCGTCCCCTGTCCCCGGGGACACGTCATTGCCGCGCGCATCACCAGCGAGAACCCGGATGAGGTGCGTGAGGGTGGGATCACGTCCTAAACCTGTAGTTTTTAAATGAACGGTATGATTTACTCTCTGGTGTGTGTGTGTGTGTGTGTGTGTGTGTGGTTCAGGGGTTTAAGCCGAGCTCGGGCACCGTGCAGGAGCTGAACTTCCGCAGCAGTAAGAACGTCTGGGGCTACTTCAGCGTGGGGGCCGCGGGGGGGCTGCACGAGTTCGCAGACTCGCAGTTCGGACACTGTTTCTCCTGGGGGGAGAACCGGGAGGAGGCCATCTCGTCAGTGTCACACACACACACACACACACTGTTTAAGGTGTTAATAATATAATAATAAGGTGCTGTGGTTCTGAGTGCAGGAACATGGTGGTGGCCATGAAGGAGCTGTCAATCAGAGGAGACTTCAGGACCACCGTGGAGTATCTGATCAGACTGCTGGAGACGGAGAGCTTCAGGAACAACGACATCGACACGGGCTGGCTGGATCACCTGATCGCTGAGAAGGTGCAGGTACGAGTCTGACCGGGCGCGAGGCTCTGGATTAATGCTTACGGCTCTGGGTTACTCAGTTACTCATCAGAAGGTCGGGGGTTCGAGCCCCAGCACCGCCATGCTACCCCTACCACTGTTGAGCGCTTGATCGAGAGTTTTAACCCTGTCTCCTCCAGGGGGCGCTGTATCCTGGACTAAATGTCCAAAAATCATTTCACTCTGCTGTTTGGTCCATGTGACGAATAATTGAATATCATCGTTGTTATAATGAACCTGCGACCTGATGTCACTCTGTAGGCTCAGTAGGGGGTCTCCATTTCTGCAGGTGAGCAAAGGGGGCGGGGCAACTAGATTGAGAACGGCTGGTAGATTATCATCGTTAGTGGATCTCGCGCTGTCTCGGCGCAATAAAAACAAGACGGGGGACTTGAGGACGCTGTGATTTCCTTCCTCCCTCCTTCACCCTCTTCATTTTTTCTGTTATTCCTAATAAAATGTTCCTTTTCTTGTAAGACCTCGTCTCATGTCTGTGTGTCCGAGGTGCCACCCGAGTCAAAGATCTTACACTGTATACACACACACACACACACACACACACACACCCGTTTGATTTCTTCTGATATACTGACCCGTGTGTGTGTGTGTGTGTGTGTGTGTGTGTGTGTGTGTGTGTGTGTGTGTGCAGGCGGAGAGGCCCGACACCATGCTGGGGGTGGTGTGTGGAGCGCTACATGTAGCCGACGCCAGTTTTCGGAAGAGCATGTCTGACTTCCTGCACTCACTCGAGCGGTGTGTGTGAAGAACAGATGTTTATGATGAGAACAGATGTGTGTTATTTGATCTGTAACAGTAATAACTCTGATTGTTTATGTGTTTATTAGAGGTCAGGTGTTACCTGCTGCCAGTCTGGTGAACACTGTGGAGGTGGATCTCATCTACGAGGGGATCAAATACTGCCTCAAGGTCACCTGATCATAAACTCAAAAAAAGATTCATCTGACAAAGTCTGTATGATGGCTTTATCTTTGTAATTCTAAAGTGTGTGTGTGTGTGTGTGTGTGTGTGTGTGTGTGTGTGTGTGTGTGTGCGCTGCAGGTGGCGCGTCAGTCTCCCACCACCTACGTGATCATAATGAACGGCTCGGACATCGAGATCGACGTGCACAGACTGACGGACGGAGGCCTCCTCCTGTCCTACAGCGGCAGCAGCTACACCACCTACATGAAGGAGGAAGTGGACAGGTCTCACTTCCTGTCTCCTGTTTACACTTCATTCATTTTTTGGATTTATTATCCACTGAATCAGATCTTTCTCTCTCTCTCTCTCTCTCTCTCTGTAGTTACCGGATCACAGTGGGGAATAAGACGTGTGTGTTTGAGAAGGAGCGAGACCCCACGGTGCTGAGGTCGCCCTCTGCTGGTAAACTGCTGCAGTACGTGGTGGAGGACGGCGCGCACGTGAGCGCGGGATACCCGTACGCCGACATCGAGGTGACGGAGATGAAGCGTCGTGCAGCGTTATACAGTATCGTGTGGATCATGTTGTACACGTGATTTAATGAAGTTTTAATGTGTGTGTGTGTGTGTGTTTGTAGGTGATGAAGATGGTGATGTCGCTGAGCGTGCAGGAATCTGGCTGCATTCACTTTGTGAAGCGACCCGGAGCCCTGTTGGTGCCCGGCTGCGTGGTGGCGCGTATCGACCTGGACGACCCGAGCACCGTGCACCCTGTAACTGTTACCACGGCAACGCACTCGTCTACTACTACCGAGCTGTTGTGTTAGAGTTTATGTTTATTATTGGTTGTGTATTTGTTTGTGTGCAGGTGCAGCTGAACACAGAGCCGTTACCCGCGCAGGAGCCGCTGCCCATCGTGGGCGAGAAGCTGCACCAGGTGTTCCACAGCGTCCTTGAGAACCTGATGAAGGTCATGGATGGATACTGTCTGTCTGAGCCGTACTTCAGCACCAGAGTGAGACACACACACACACACACACACACACACACACACGGATACACCACTCCTAATGAATATAAACCTGACCCTCTTTGTGTGTGTGTGTGTGTGTGTGTGTGTTGTTGTTACACTGTACGCCGTTGCGTTCCTCACTTCTCATTGGCTCAGCTGACCAGGTGGGTGGAGACTCTGATGCAGACCCTGCGCGACCCCTCCCTCCCCCTGCTGGAGCTGCAGGACATCATGACCAGCGTCTCGGGTCGGATCCCCGCCACGGTGGAGAAGGTCATCCGCAAGGTCATGGCCCAGTACGCCAGTAACATCACCTCGGTGCTCTGCCAGTTCCCCAGTCAGAGGGTGAGAGACCAGGTTTATTCACAACAGGATATTTTTTTTCCACTGGTTATTTTGCGGTGTGATTCCTGATCACATGACGTCTGATGGTTTCGCTGTAGATCGCGAATATCCTGGACAGTCACGCCGCCACGCTGCAGAGGAAAGCGGACCGCGAGGTTTTCTTCATGAATACGCAGAGCATCGTGCAGCTCGTGCAGAGGTGAGAGAGTCACGACGGGTCGAGTTTAACAAAATACACTGTAGTGAGGCATACAGAGGAAGATTCAACCTCGAGTCAGAGCTATAATACAATAAACTTTAAATCTAATAATAATCTGCTGATCTTTAATGTAATCAGTGATATTATTATTATTATTATTATTATTATTATTATTATTATTATTATTATTTGAGGTTGAAGTCCACGTACATGTCTGTGTGTCTCTCTGTCTAACTTATTAACACACAGAAATCACATTCTGTAAGGTAGAGTATCTGACGCCTTGTTTACACTAAGTTGTACTTCTTTGGTGCTCAGACAAATACACTCGCTGTTCGGTAATCGGAGAGAGAATCACAGATGAGAAATGGAAAAAGTCGATCAGATAAAGATGAAGTTTTGTCTTAAAACGACTCCAGCGTGTTAAAATTCACTTCTACCACTTCAGCGCTGTTATTTCAGCCAAAGTGAGAATATGAACTAATCCCAGTAAAAATATTCACTTTATCTTTTCTAATTAATATCTATTGGTGTTTGTTTACATTGAGACAGTAGCGCATTAGTTTAAAGTGGATTATTAAATCCCACACATAACTGTTCATAACATCACTTTTACTCCACATTTAGATTCACTGATGGTGCAGATTAAACTTCAGCCAGAGATCTGAGGACTGCAGGAGATTCAGTAGATTCTGTCCAGACAGACAGACAGACGGTTTTTTTCTGAGTCTGGTTTATTTTTATTTATAATATTTTATTTGTCTGTGTGTTTGTTGAGGTATCGTAGTGGGATTCGAGGGTATATGAAGGTCGTAGTGTTGGACCTGCTGAAGCGTTACCTGCAAGTGGAGATACAGTTCCAGCAAGGTAACACACACACACACACACACACACACACACACTTACTAACACACCGCAGTATCCAGTTTCAATTAATAACATTACTGTTGTTCTGATATTTTAGTTATTACATCATCCCTCTTTCTCCCTTTTTCTGTGTGTGTGTGTGTGTGTGTGTGTGTGTGTGTGTGTGTGTGTGTGTGTGTGTCAGGGACGTATGATAAGTGTGTGATAAACCTGCGGGAGCAGTACAAGCCCGACATGACCCCCGTGCTCGAGCACATCTTCTCCCACGCGCAGGTCTCCAAGAAGAACATCCTGGTCTCCATGCTCATCGTAAGCCAGACTGACCCAGACGGGTTCTCTTGTTATCCTCTGGCGTTATAAACTGAGGCGTCTCCTTCACGTCCTGTTCTTGATTGACAGGATCAGCTGTGTGGGCGGGACCCGGTGCTGACGGACGACGTGGTGGCGGTGCTGAACGAGTTCACGCAGCTCAGCAAGATGGAGAACTCCAAGGTGTCGCTGTGTGCCAGACAGGTGGGTCATGACCTCTGACCTTTAACCCTGTTCAGCACCCAGGACCCTCAGGAGTTCAGCCTGTACTGTACTGTAAGACTCTGTATTACACCTCATGTAGACACACACAGAAACACGTCCTGACACACAGTGTGTGTGTGTGTTCTGTCCCCAGGCGCTCATCGTGTCCCACATGCCCTCGTATGAAGTGAGACACAACCAGGTGGAGTCCATCTTCCTGTCCGCTATAGACATGTACGGACACCAGTTCTGTCCCGAGAACCTGAAGGTGAGATCAGGTTTAGTGATTATCAGAGTGAACACACACACACACACACACACACACACACGCTAACGAGCATACGAGACTTTAATCCGCTCCGGAGGAGAGAGTTCTTAAGGTGAGATGTTGTATTGCGAGACACATTTTCCCATAGGACATAATGTAAATGCAGATAATTCGTTCCAGACACCCAGAAATATCACCAATATTACATATTTCCAACACTATAATCACATTATTGCATATAAAAACAATCTAAACATTTAGTAAAGACATGTGAATGAAGTAAAATATGAAATAAATAAAGATTAAACCTCACTTAACCTTAATGTATGATTCCTCTCGGCACCGGCGGCTTTAAAATCAAACTGAAAGCGGCTCCCTTTACTTCTTGCTCCTGTTCTTGATAACATTCCTGGGACCCGAGGTGCTCTGCATCTTCACTAAATCTTACACAAAATGCAAAAAATTTAAAAAAAGATATAGGCATTTAGCTGGTATCCGGCACTCGTAAGATGCTTCTCAAGCCGAGAAAAATGTCCTGCAAAATTGTAGCTTTTAAGGCGAAAAAATCATGAGGCGGGGCGTCTGTGCGCAGAGGTACCACTGTATCTGTCTTATAATAATAGCTAAGACTATAGACGTGTGTGTGTGTGTGTGTGTGTGTCCACAGAAACTCATCCTATCCGAGACGTCAATCTTTGATGTTTTGCCCAGCTTCTTCTACCACACTAACCGTGTGGTCTGTATGGCTGCATTAGAGGTATACACACACACACACACACACACACACACACACACACACACACACACACAGTTTATTCTCTCTCTCTCTTTCTTGTCTAGAAGGTTTCTTTGGTTATATGAGTTTCTTAGTAACATAAAACTAGTTTATAACAGTTGATACAGTCTCATGATAACAGGATATATACAGTGTGTACATGGAGGTGTGTAGTGTCTTAGTAGTGTCATAGTGTCTCTATGACTGACTGTGTGTGTGTGTGTGTGTGTGTGTTGAGGTGTACGTGAGGAGGGGTTATATAGCCTACGAGCTGAACAGTCTGCAGCACCACCAGATGAGAGACGGCACGTGTGCAGTGCACTTCCAGTTCATGCTCCCCTCATCTCACCCTAACAGGTAACACACACACACACACGCGCACACACACACACACGTCAACATATGAAAAGAATTCATATGTGTTTAGAAATTAAAAGATGTACCATACTTTTTTTTTCGTTATAATAACAACAATAGCAACAACAATAATAATAATACTAATAATAAAATACAGTATATAAATAAGATAAATGTTTTGTCTGTACATTGGGTCTGAACTCAGTGATATATTTACATTTCATACACTGAAGGAGCAGAAACTCGTCTCTCATAAAACATTCTGTCTGTCTGTCTGTCTGTCTGTTGAGCCAGATTTTGTCACAGCGTCACACAAAACTGTCTGGACAGAATATAATGAAACTTTTCCCCTCTTTGAGTATCTGTCTAAAGTTAAACCTGAGCCATAAACTTAGTTAAAACGTTAAGTTTATGAGAAGTTATGTGTTAGATTATGTCATAGCATCTAGTGCTTTTTAATTTATTATTGATCTTTATTGATCAGCTATTGATCAGATTATTTTTTATGTTGTTGTTGTTGATTCAGTGTGTGTAGAAATAAAGTAAACAACTTAGTTTAGACTGCAACTTTTAAAGCGGTTAAAATTGTAACTGCATTAAAAAAGAAAGAATTTAAAGCCTTTTTCAGCTCCTGTTAACGTTGTTTCATGACTTTTGTCTTGTGTGTGTGTGTGTGTGTGTTTGGTTCTATAAGAGAACGGTACATCAGAGCGAGTCACTCCATTCCCAATGCCATGTAACGATCTCTCTCTCTCTCTCTCTCTCTCTCTCTCTCTCTGTGTCTCTGTGTCTCTGAGTTTCTGTGCTAACTCTGTCTGATGCTAACACTGCTAGCGGCGCTCATCCTCTGGCTTCACTGGTGTTTTACTGAAATTCATTTCCTGCTTCATGTGTTTTAAGGGAAGTGTAAATATAAAGCTTGCTGTGATGGTGCTGAAGCAGGGCTGAAGCTGTTACAGTGGAACCTCGGATTGCGAGTAACGTGGTTTACGAGTGTTCCGCAAACCGAGCAAAGATTTTTAATATTTTTTTATTCGGAAACCGAGCAAGTATGCTTCACACATGCGACTCTTATTTTGACACCGAGCGTCACTCTCTCACCTTCCCCCCCTCCCCTCCCCCCTCCCTCCCTTATGCGCTTGTTGTGAAACTTAAAAAGTGAGTCTGTTAATATACGCTCATGCCAGTCTCAGAGAGATTTTCTTTTTTTCCTGTTAAAACGGTGTTTCCGTTGTGTGTGTGTTTGTTGTGAATCTTAAAAAGCGAGGTAGGGAGAGAGAGGAGGAGTGTTACTGTGTAAAACGAGGCGAGGGAAGGGGCTAATTCCACACACACACACATGGCACCTGCGCGCACCAACAGAAACACTTATCTGTCAGGATTTATTTGTACTTTTTTTAAAGGTAAAGTGCAGATTAATTTGTTTTATTTTCGTTTTATAGGGGGCTGTGGAACGAATAATTTGAGTTTTCATTATTTCTTATGGGAAATAATGATTTGGTTTAAGAGTGTTTTGGAATACAAGCCCACTTCCGGAACGAATTATGCTCGTAATCCAAGGTTCCACTGTATATAACTATAATATACTGTACACACACACACACACACACACACACACACACACACACACACACAGAGTATGTATTAGAATAAACACTCTCACACACTGCGTGTATAAATCAGACAATTTTTATTTTATTGACTTGATCACACGTATTAGTTATAAGTTATCATTAGTTCTGTTTCAGTAATGAGTTGATGTACTGATTTTGTAAAACCCAGAGCTTCTGCAGAGGAACACACAGTAAGTACAGTCACATGACCACTGAAGATGAAGATGATGATGATGATGATGTTTATTTTCCTCACACATGATCAGTTAGAAGCTGCTGAACGCTCTGACTAACGCTGCTCTCTGATTGGTCTCGTTACAGAGGGAGCAGCCCCACGCTGAACAGGTAGAGTACGAGCTCCTCCCCCGACAACCAATCAGCTGCCTGCCTGGGGCCGCACCAGTGCATGCTGGGTGCTCTCCGCCGCTCTTCCTGTCAGTGCAATAACGCTTAAATGGAGGGGATGGAGTGATCATTCAGAACGATCTCTTAATTCGTTTAAGTGAAAGTCATCGTTGTAAGACTTGAGGAGTAATTTACACTGAGTAGTTTGAGTAAACGGGTCCTGTGTACTAGCGCAGGTGTATCAGTGTGTATCAGTGGGGTGAGGTCCGGAGAATACAAGTTGTTGTTTTATAATCGGAAACAATTCCTGTTAATTACTTACATATTAATATTAACTAATTAATACAAATATATCATCTGTAACATAAATATGACTACAGGTCGTCCCCGACTTACAAACATTCAAGTTACAAATTTCCACAGACCGCGGTTATATTCGTAGATGTGAACAAATCGCAGACGTACTGTAGCTCACGTGTGTTGTATAAAAAACAGACACTGCAGTGCACCAGGTACCAGTGTTTATAATTACATACAATATTTTCAGTGTGTAAGTGAATGTATAAAAGGTCTAAAGTCCAGTATAATGTGTGTGTGTGTGTGTGTGTGCGTGTGTGTGGAGGTGCAGAGGTGCTTTGCATTGTATATATTCGTGTCATAGGCGTATACGACTCACGTTGTCTGACTTAAGAACACATCAGAGTTACGAGCGGCTCCCGGGACGGACCTCGTTCATAAGTAGGGGACGACCTGTAGTGTGTAGGACACGTCACGCCTGTGTGTCCTGTCGTCTGTGTAGCATCTTCATTACAATCAGCATGCTGTTCTTTCCATCACTAACATCCACACTCTACACACACACACACACATACACACACACACACACATGCAGGTTGCCGGCGAGCGGCTCGGGCCAGTTCGATTCGATCCCGCGTCAGGGCAGCGAGCTCTTCCTGGAGGGGGCGCTGTCTCCTCCCTGTCAGAGGATGGGAGCCATGGTGGCCTTCCACTGCTTCGACGACTTCAAAAGGTGATTATCGTGTGTCTGTGTGTGTGTCTGTGTGTGTGTCTGTGTGTGCACATCGTATACACTTGTGTATAGTCGTGTTGTAGCCACGGCGATGCTCGTGTTGGTGCATGTGCAGGTGTTTTGATGAGGTCATTTCCTGTTTCGCTGACCCGCTGTGTGAGGCCACGCTGTTCTCAGAGACCGTCTATGATGAAGAGAGTATTAAGGTAAAAACACGGATTTGCATGAACACACACACACACACACACACACACACACATTGTCGTGTTAGTGTAACGGTGCTGATGTTTGCAGAGCATGAGGGAGAACCCCATCCACATCATCAACGTCTCCATCAAATCAGCCGACACAGAGGACTTCGACGCTCTGGTCACCGAGTTCAGCGACTTCGCTCAGTCCAAAGTCAGTCCGTGTTCTCCGGCTCGGGTCCAAATCTCACACACTTTCACTTCACACCTGTAAATGTCATTTCAATCTGTAATTGCATTAAAAGTACTCGCTAGACAGATGTTTTGTAGAACTTTGGTAGAACCTGATCTCTCTCTCTCTCTCTCTCTCTTTTTTATTATTTTTTATTTTAGTTTTTTGCAGGTTTTATTCTCTAGCAACTGAGTGTCTTTTTTATTTGTATTATTATTATTTTTATTATTTATTATTATTATTATTTATTATTATTATTATTATTATTATTTATTATTATTATTATTATTATAATTATCATTTCCTGACAGAAAGCTGTGCTGTACGAGTACGGAATCAGGAGAATCACCTTCCTGGTGGCTCAGAAAGTAAAGAATTAATTATTTCTCAACAATTACTGACATCATTTAAACTCTACATGAGTAATGAATAAAAATTTATCCATATCAACATGTTCTTTTTTTTTTATAGAGGCAGTTTCCTAAATACTTCACATTCCGAGCCAGAGATGAGGTACAAAAAAAAAATCAGTTTAATTAATTTAAATTTTGTTTGTATTTTCTCAAAGCAGCTGCACAGAACTATGAACAAAAAGCTCTAGATGTTAGACAAAATCAATCATCCCGAGTGAGGAAGGATAAACTCCCTTAGATGGTAAGAGGAAGAAACCTTAAGAGGGACCGGAAAGGAATTAGCGTAGCTACCATTCATTTTATTAGCAGCTCTAGATGACGATGATGATGATGATGATGATGTGCATTTAGTTGTGCTGAAGTGTGAAGTTATGGGATGAATTACATGTTCACCAGGTAAAGAGATTCGTCATTAATCTACTTTTAAAATACACCGTAAGAAAAGCAGAAGAAAAATAATAATAATAAGTTATGATGTAATGTGAGAATAATTTATTCCTTATTCAGCAGTATACTTGTGATTTATTCCAGTTTACTTTCCCTTTTTCACTGTTATAAGCAACGTACTTTGTAAATAGTTATGCAGTTTAAGGAATAAGAAATGTACAATCTATCTTAATAATTTCATCTCAAATAATTAATTAGTAATATAAACAACCTGAAGATACAAACATCTTGTTCACATGCTTGGGGATCCCATAAAGGCATATAAAAAAGTAGAAGTGACGGAAACTTAAACAGTTTTTTAATGAAATTGTGTTAAGAATAAAAATTCTGTAAATAAATTTCATTATTGTGAAAAAAAAGGACAAGGAACGTTTGGAATGTATTAGATTTTGTAGTTCTGTAGCTCATTATTTTACACCTAATTAAAATAAATTACACATAAATTACGCATAAATGACATCCGTGTGTGTATTAATTAAAAGTACTTGGTATGCGTATTGCATTTTGAAGTTCGTAATAACATGTGATAAGGCAGCGATTCAGATGTGAAGCAGGCCGACCAGAACAGGGTTTAATTTCTCATAAGTGCATTTAAAACAAAGTCGACACATTTTACAAGTTAAATACATAAATACATTGTATGTGATATGAAAAATAGCATGTAGTAGTCAAATCAAACAGCTTGACTAAAGTCCAGGGTTATATTGAGTAAAACTGTGTCTGAATCCTGAAAACACATGAGCCCTTTATACATTTTAAATATTCAGCATGTGCCATTCCAGCCGTGTGACGTTTCCCTCGTGTGTGTGTGTGTGTGTGTGTTTCAGTTCCAGGAGGATCGGATCTACCGGAACCTGGAGCCGGCTCTGGCCTTCCAGCTGGAGCTGAACCGGATGAGGAACTTCGCGCTGACCGCTGTGCCCTGCGCCAACCACAAGATGCACCTGTACCTGGGCGCGGCGCGCGTGGAGGAGGGCACCGAGGTCACCGACTACCGCTTCTTCGTCAGGGCCATCGTCCGCCACTCGGACCTCGTCACCAAGGAGGCGTCGTTCGAGTACCTGCAGAACGAGGGCGAGCGCCTGCTCCTGGAAGCCATGGACGAGCTGGAGGTGGCCTTCAGCAACACGCACACGCGCACCGACTGCAACCACATCTTCCTCAACTTCGTCCCCACCGTCATCATGGATCCAGTCAAGGTCTCAAAACAAAACACATCTGTGTCTCGTAGCTGAACACATCAGGGTTAAAATACGGCTCTCAGGAACCGTGCGTGTTAGTGCGTTACGTATTAAAGTTATTGTGTGTGTGTGTGTGTGTGTGTGTGTGTGTGTGTGTGTGTGTGAGATCGAGGAGTCGGTGCGCTCCATGGTGATGCGTTACGGTCGTCGTCTGTGGAAACTGCGCGTGCTGCAGGCCGAGCTCAAGATCAACATCCGGCTCACGCCGAGCGGCAGCACCGTCCCCATACGCCTGTTCCTCACCAACGAGAACGGCTACTACCTGGACATCAGTCTGTACCAGGAGGTCACGGACACGGCCTCAGGACAGGTACACACACACACACACACACACACACTAAGATTTGTTAAAGTCAACGACAGGTACTAGAGTGTGTGTGTGTGTTGCAGATCATGTTGAAGTCGTACACAGAGAAGCACGGCCCGCTGCACGGCATGCTCATCAACACTCCGTACGTCACCAAGGACCTGCTGCAGGCCAAACGCTTCCAGGCGCAGAGCCTCGGCACCACCTACGTCTACGACTTCCCCGAGATGTTCCGCCAGGTGTGTGTGTGTGTGTGTGTGAGTGTTTTGTAGGAGCAGGTACATGAGAACACCTACTCAGTGTCACCGTCTGTCTCAGGCTCTGTTTAAGCTCTGGGGTCCGGGAGACAAATCCCCTAAAGACGTCCTGCTGTGTAACGAGCTGGTGCTGGACCCTCAGGACCGACTCGTCCAGATGAACCGCCTGCCTGGAGATAACGAGGTCTAAGCCGGTTTTTGATTTTCTCTATGATGCTAAATAATGAATCGTTTATAAATTGCGTGAATGTGACTGATCACGGCGGCCGCGCCTGGACGTGTCCCTGCCGTTTAATCCCGTCTCCAGGTGGGCATGGTGGCGTTCCGCATGAAGATGAAGACGCCGGAGTACCCCGAGGGGCGCGACATCATCGTCATCTGTAACGACATCACCTACAAGATCGGCTCGTTCGGGCCCCAGGAGGACCTGCTGTTCCTGCGGGCGTCGGAGTTGGCGCGAGCCGAGGGGATCCCGCGCATCTACATCGCCGCCAACAGCGGGGCGCGCATCGGCCTGGCCGAGGAGATCAGGCACATGTTCCAGGTGGCGTGGGTCGACCCCGCCGACCCCTACAAGGTGAAACCTCGGATCATCACTCGTACACTGATCACAGTCAGAGCGCGTCTGTATAGGAGTAGATCACAGTTTACTGTCTGTCTGTGAGACGCTTTAAGTCTCTGTCTGAACGCCATCAGCCAGAGCTCTGATACATTGTGGAGTGGTTTCAGGTTTTAAGAATAGCTCTTACTCCTACTCCTAAAAGTAGGACTAAAATAACATCACTTTGAGAATTCCTACAGTTTTAGGAGTGATTTCCTACTCTGAGGGGGTTTAGCAAATCCGGGTCCTGTGCTCAGGTGTTGTTCACTCACTGTTCCTCCCTCTCTCTCTCTCTCTCTCTCTCTCTCTCTCTCTCTCTCTGCAGGGTTTTAAGTATTTATATTTAACACCTCAGGACTACACTCTCATCAGCTCCACCAACTCCATCCACTGCCGCCATGTGGAGGAGGGAGGAGAGTCCAGGTCAGTCAGGATTCACACCGTATCATGATTTATTTCTCTTTTACATATCGTTCAAATCACAATCACAATTCTTACATACTTGTAGATTTCATATTCGTCTTATTTATCTTTATTACAAACTGAATATTATACATTAGGCAAATAAGTCTGGATACATCAATACAGTCTGACTGCTTATTTACCTCTACTAGTAGCTGAGAAATGCAAAATGAAATAACAAACACGAAAACAAAATAACAAATTAGAAAAAACTAAATAAAAATAATTAAAATAAAATAAATACGAAAAACAAAATAGCAAAATAAATTCAAAAACGAAATAACGTATCAGAAAAAACAAAATAACAAAACTGTAAAAAAATATATATATATATATATATATATTTTTTTTTTTTTTACGAATTCACAAAAACAAAACAAACTCAATAACAATTTCAAAAAAACTAAAAAAAATTTTTTTTAATAAAATAAATTCAAATAACAAAATAAAATCAAAAACAAAATAAAATAAAATCGAAAACAAAATAACAAAACCGAAAACGAAATAACAAAACCGGAAAAATTTTTACAAAAACATTTGCAAAAACAAAACAAACCTGAAAACAAAATAACACACCTGAAAACATAACGACATATCCAGCAACAAAATACCAATTGAGAAACACCGGAAAAGGAAGATGTAGTTTGTGAATTAAATTCTTATTAATGATTGGATGAGACTCTGAATCTGTCACTCAAAATCAGCGGTAAGAATTTTATTCGTAAACCACACCCACTGTACCTTTTCTGATTTGTTGATCCTTATCGCTGATTGGATGAGACGGGATGAGACAGTCTTTGGCTGATTGGATGAGACGGGATGAGACAGTCTTTGGCTGATTGGATGAGACGGGATGAGACAGTCTTTGGCTGATTGGATGAGACGGGATGAGACAGTCTTTGGCTGATTGGATGAGACGGGATGAGAGTCTTTGGCTGATTGGATGAGACAACTGTCACTCAAATTATACAGGAAGTGCTACAGCCTCGCGGATATGTAAATGCTAAGAGGGTGTGTGCATCAGTACATCATTTCTGTACATCTTGAGTGACTGATGTCTCGTCCAATCAGAGAATAAGAATTTAATTTGTAAACTACACCTCCTGTACCTTTTCCAGTTTGACTGAACTGTTGTTGTTTTTTCTCATTTGGTATCTCGTCTCTGGATATGTCGTTGTGTTTTCTCATTTATTTTGTATTCGGTTTTGTTATTTTGTTTTGCACTCCTCAGCCACTGTAATGTGTGTCGTACTGTAGGTACATCATCACTGACATCATCGGGAAGGAGGACGGGCTCGGCGTGGAGAACCTCCGGGGCTCGGGGATGATCGCGGGCGAGTCGTCACAGGCGTACGAGGAGATCATCACCATCAGTATGGTGAGAGCTGAGAGTGTGTGTGTCTCCCCTCCTGGATACATCAGTTCAGGGCCGTGTTTAAATACCGTGTGTGATGTGGTGTAGGTGACGTGCCGGGCGATAGGTATCGGAGCGTACCTGGTGCGACTGGGACAGAGAGTGATCCAAGTGGAGAACTCTCACATCATCCTGACCGGCGCCGGAGCTCTGAACAAGGTCCAACGACAATCACTCGCTGATTTATACACAGACGTTCTGTACACTTGATCATCATCATTACATCTTTACTATGTATGTTATTTATTTATTTATCTGTTTATAATTTTCCTGGCGGCGTGGTTCAGGTTCTTGGCCGTGAGGTGTACACCTCCAACAACCAGCTGGGCGGCGTGCAGATCATGCACAACAACGGCGTCACACACACCACGGTGCCGGACGACTTCGAGGGCGTCTTCACCATCCTGCAGTGGCTGTCCTACATGCCCAAGGTGTGTCTCACACTCAGAGGGACGATCCTGATCCATACACACACAAACTGTTCATACTGATATTTTAGTCACCCTTAGACCTCATTAAATCTCGTCTCCACCTGTTCAACTGCTTGTACACTCAGTACTACCTGTGTATCATAGTACAGTGGTACCTCGGATTGCGAATAACGTGGTTTACGAGTGTTCCGCAAACCGAGCAAAGATTTTTAATAAATTTTTCATCGGAAACAGAGCAAGTATTAGTTTACGAGCGCCGAGTATCATGTATCACGCATATGACTCTTATTTTGACACCGAGCGTCACTCTTGCGCTGCGGAATTCTTTCAGCGTCTCTTATGTGTGTGCGTGCGCGTAATTTGACACCGACACACACATGCAAACACCCTGACACACGCACAGACGCTCTCTCGCCTTTTCATCCCCTCCCCGGCTTCACAAACACACAGAAACTCTGCTCTCTCGCGATTCTTTTCAAAGGTAAGGTGCTGGTCCATTTGTTTTTGTTTTTTTACTTTTTTACCGCAGTGATTCCGTAAGTATGTGCTCACGCCAGTGTCAGAGAGATTTCTTTTTTCCTGTTAAAACAGTGTTTCCGTTTCCGGAAAACACTTATCTGTCGGGATTTATTTGTTTACTTACATACTTTATACTTTCTTGAAGGTAAAGTGCACATTAATTTGTTTTATTTTCATTTTATAGATTGTATTAATTATTCTTATGTATTTAATTTTTGGAGCTGTGGAACGAATAATTTGAGTTTTCATTATTTCTTATGGGAAATGATGATTTGGTTTACGAGTGTTTTGGAATACGAACCCACTTCCTGAACGAATTATGCTCGTAATCCAAGGTTCCACTGTACAGATTACAGTTTGTTTCGTGTCTATGATGTGTGTGGGTGTGTTGTTAGAACAAGCACAGTC